>CAJVPS010003117.1:0-10807 GCA_910591765.1 Ambispora leptoticha
CCTTGAGTTGCTGTTTGTTGATAATATTGTAAAGCGTGATCATAATCTTTTTCAGTATTCAAACCCATATGATAAATGAAGCCTAGAATTGTATGATATTGTATATTATCTTGTAGCCTTTGTAAAAGATTTATTTTATCCAAGGGTTTTTTTGTTTTTTCCAATATAATTGTAGCAAGCTTTATTAAATTTGTACCAAAATTTGCATAATTTTTGACGATATTGTCAAAGACAATCAGTAAATCATTAATTGCAGTTTCTATATCAGTTTGTTGCTGGTCCATGTTTTGATTTTTTATTGTTATTGTATTAAAAATGGAGAGGACGATGGGTTATGTCCTTTATTTACTTTGACGTAACACGAAAAAATTGAGTACATCTATGACCACCTCACATGATTAGTACAACAAAAACAAAAAAAAATTTCGTTGAATTGAAATATTTCACGAAAATTATAATGTAACCTTTTTGCATTATTAATAATTTTGCTTTTTAATAGCATTGTTTTAATATATTAAAATTTTAATAGATATTATTATTTTCTATTTTTAGATAAATACGGAAATAGGACCAAACTTGTGTTGCATTATTTATAATTCTCTCATAGTCGTGCAACATAAAAAGGTAAGTTTATTGTGTATTGTTTACATATCGTTTGATGTTGCAGCTTTTTGGATAACAAACTAAAAGACAAAGATGCCACACAACTCCAGAAGAGCGCGCACAAATTCTTATTGCTCTTCAAAATGGATATACAACAAGACAAATAACAAAGTCAAAAAATATTAGCCCCTCAACAGTCTCTCATATTAATAAAAGATGGCGCGAACAAGGTTCTCTTGAAGATGCGGTAATTTCTGTGAAAGATTGGCATAGGAGATCTTTAGAACCCTAGTGAATACCTCACTCTGTGTAAATCATTCAGTCTATCTTTAATGTAACTCTTAGGTGATAATAAAACTCGTCTATCATGTTGAATATGCACAACATAATAAAATTTTGCATTCAAAGTGGAAGCTATTCACAATTTCAAATATTAATAGTTAAATTCTAATAGTATGCTGTTAAATTTTAGTTAGTAATTTGTTACAGAATTCAATCGCTGTTTACAGTCAACTCTTTGTATAAGAATCAGTGATGTGCTAAAAAAAGTTCGATATATAATTTTTATATAGCCCGTTGCACTTTTTACATGTTTAACGAACTAATATCGTCATATCAAGAGTTCGTTACAAGGAGATTCGTTATATCCAAAGTGGATTATATAGGCAATATTCATTAGGTACATGAATGTTTATTTTATATATAAATTTTACTTAGCAATTTGTTTTGATTTTTATGAATTGCGATAACAAATTTAGTAATATAGAAAATAAAATCAAACGAACACTCTAATTATTACATGTAGAATTTTACCTATAATGTTTGACATTAACTAAATTGCAAATTTTATTATGTTATAGTGCATGTACTTTTTTATACATACATGTACATGTATTGATGATTTTACAATTTTTTGTCATATGTTACATGTATTTCAGTTACAGATTCTAAAAATATATAAACAAGTTTAAACAGGTTTCAAAAATATACAATATGATTAAAACGAGTTACATTTATACATGTACATGTACATGTACAATCAAATTTGGAAGTAAGATAATGACAATACAAAATCTTGCTAACCAATAGTTATAAAAGGCCTAACGTAAGATTCAAAAAAAGCCAATTATAAAATATAAAATAGCAATGGGCGCCATCTGTTGTAAAGATGGCACGTATGAAAATGAAAGACTAACCCGTCCTAATGAAATGGCAACAAGCCCAACGCTTAATTCTAGCAATTACATTGCCAATCATGAGTTAGCCCCGAGAAACAGAGAGACGCTTAATTCTAGCGACTACGTTACCAATCATGAGTTAAAAATTCAAATGCCAATAAATAAAGAAACGCTTAATTCTAGCAATTACGTTACCAATCATGAGGTAAAAACCTTAACTCCAAAAGATAGAGAAACGCTGACCAGAGAAAATTACGTGATACACTCAATGAGTGGTTTTAATACTCCACAACAAGTATTAGCTGAGAGAAAGAAAACTCAATTGGTCGTTGGAATAGGTGAAATTTCAAAACCAATTTATCATAAGATTAATTCGATTACTAATTTTCAGTATCCTCCTACTAGATTTTGGAACGACAGAAAGTAAGCACGAAAAGTGTTTTTTTGTTTTCAATAAATTAATTCGATTTAAATAGGTGGATTCGCATTTTGTCCTCGACCCCTAAATAATGGACTAATAAATATTGATAATATTGAGACTAATACTGAATGGTAAAATATTTATAGTTTTAAATTAATTAGATATTTTTTCAATTTCATAAATTTATACAGTAATTAAATTTCTTAGGCCTGGAGGTTGGGGAAAATTCAAGACTAATACTGCGTTGGAATATGACAGTAATTGGAATGTTATAAATTGGGGATATCCAGCTTTATCACAAAAACCAAATTTGAAAGCAAAAGGTGGCAGTCAAATATCAGACAATAAACCAGTGGAATTGTTCAAATTACATTTAGGTGATATCCCAGCTGATGAGAAGCCTCTGTTACCAATCGGATTAAATTATCAGAAAGCAATCACGGATTATCTGCGCGAAATAGGAAAAGTAATTATTTTATAATTATGTCTTATGTATTTTTAATCTTTTGTTTTAACATTTGATTTATAGACGATCAAAGTAAGATTGGAACGAAACTGGCCGAATCTCGATTTCCATAACGATATTGGAATAGTAGTGACTATACCCGCAGAATTTATTGAAAACACAAAAGCTATTATGCGAAAATGTGCATTTGATGCGGGATTAATAAATAAAAAAGATACAGAAAATTTGACATTCACAACAGAACGTAATTAAAAAAGATTTTTTTCTTTAAACTTGCTATTTGAAAATTATTAACATTCAATTTTAATAGCGGAAGCAGCAGCACTATATTGTTTACATTATGCTAATAATTATCAATTAAGAAATCATGGTAACTATTTTATAACGGTAAAATATAATTACGTACGAAGTGATTACAGTAATATTCTATCACATTATATCATTCCTATTAGAGCCATATATGATTGTTGACTGTGGAGGCGGTACAATAGATTTGACAACGCGAATATTGTTGCCAGGAAATCAAATTAGCGAAGTTACTATGCGTACAGGGGCTTATTGTGGGAGTGCATATGTTGATAGGCAAGTAACGAAAAAATCTATTTGATTTTAAAAAATAATTATATTCTAAAAATTGATTATTTTCGAATTGTTAGGGAATTTTTAAAATTCTTGTCGAAAAAGATTGGAATGCAAGCAGTTTTAAACCTAAAAGAACATCATTATAATCAACTTCAATATCTGGTTCAAGATTTCTTTGTACGACAGGTAAAAATATTATTTACGGGTAACCGAAATGATTATAGAACGAAAACATTGGACATCGAAGAGTACTGTCCAGCAGCGTTACAATACGTCGATTCTCAAATGCGAACAAAACTGGTAGAAGAGCAATGGCAAATTGTTCTCGACTTTGACACAGTAGAATCAATGTTCGAGCCAGTTATTGATTCGATTATCAGTTTAATTCAGAAACAGATTGACGCGTCAACAGCTACATGTAAATGTCAGGCGATTTTCTTATGTGGAGGGTTTGGAGAATCACCATATTTGCTAAAGCGTGTAAAGGAGAAATTTGAAACATCATCGACTATGGTTTGTGCACCGCATCAAGCTGTTACTGCTATTGTTCGTGGCGCTGTTTTAGTAAGTCTTTTATATAATTTATTTTCTATTATTATTATGATGATTAATTTCTAACTAGCTCTATAATTTTAAACTTATTAGTATGGTAAGCAGATTAAAATTTAAAATGAACAAAATTTGTTTTAACACTTAAAATAAAGTTTATGATAATTGATATAATAGGCATTAACGAAAGTTCTGTAAAAACACGAGTACTAAAATGGACATACGGCATAGAATGCTACAGACAATGGGACCCAACAAAGGACCCTACAGAGCGTAAAGGAGCAAATGGTTCTATTAAAGTATTCGACAAATTAGCAACGTGTGGCGAAGAAGCGGATGTTAATAAAGAATACAAAAAACAATATTTTACATCTCGTCCTGATCAAACGATTGTCTATTTTCCTGTATATACTTCAAGCAGCGAAAATGAATTATATTGTGATGAGTTGAAGCGTTTAGGACAATTAGAAATTGGTTAGTTTTTATATAATTTGAGATTATTTTATTATTATTATCTAACATTTATTATCTAATATTTGTTTCATAGAAATTCCAAAAGATTCTCGTGGTAAAAAGCTAGATATAGAATTTTCTTTATTCTTTGGGCAGATGGACATTATAGCAACGGCACGAGTTTTGCAAACAAATCAATGGTGTCATACAATGCTAAAATTTGACCAGGATTAAAAATTAATAGCATATATATGAACTTTATGTTCAGTATTTTGAAATTAATTTATTAGACTTTTTTAGCAGTAATTTAAAAGTTTCCTTCATTAATTCGGAAATAGAATGAACTAATGACTTATTTAAGAAAGATACTGGAAATTATTTTGTGAGATTGGATTTGATTATTTATATAAAAACTACTACAGTGAAGTGAATGTCTTTAAAATCAAAGTAAATGTCATATTTGTTATCAATTTCATTAATTTTTTTACGAATTGATGTAACTGAGGTTACTGAATAATGCCAGATTTTTTCTTCAACTAGAGTTTGCAACCGGTTATGTTTTAAATATTAAAATTCAATCCGGATTATATTCGAATTAAAAATACTGTATACTCGTAACCGATTCCAACTCTATCTTCAACATAGAAATTAGAGTGACGTGCTTAAGAATTCGAGCTAACTGAACTAAAGTTTAATCATGTTTTTTTGTAAAAATCCTTTGTTATTTTTAACCTTTTGATTAAAAGGTATAGAAAAGTGAATATTCGATTTAATGTTATTAATTACAACATACATGTAAAAGTACATATCTTATATATATTCTTTTCTCGTTCTTCATACGCATTTTTGTGCATCAACTTGATGTTAATTTTTTCTTTTAGATATTGAGCCGAAAAAATCAAGAGAAATTAAAAATGACAATATTTGCATAATGTGAAATTCGTTTCATATGTAAATCGATTCACATAAGACATACTCTATTTGTGATATATGAAAGAAACTTCATTTGTTTCAAAAACATACGGTTTATATATATACATGTATTATATTATATATAATATATTTTACATCTAGTTATTATTAATAAAATTATAGCAAACCAAATAATCACTAGTTTGAAAATTTATAAAGATCTTGATTAAATTAATTGAAATATCAAAAAAAGATAAAAAGTTCTATTAATTCAAAATCTTCATCTTATTACTTAATTAAATTATTATTCTATTCTGAAGAATTTAAAATATTCTTGTTTGAATTATACAAATTGAAATTATATTTATTATTTTAGAAAATATTATTATATATTGATATTTTAATAAATATAAAATTATTGTATCTTATAAAATAGAAAGATTTTATTAAAGAATTAAATAGTAAATTTCAATTATTCCATTATTAGCAATATCTTTATTATCAACTATATCTTCGTTGAAAATTGAATTATGCAGAATATTAATATCAAATTCAGTAATATTTTTAATAAATAAAAAATATAAATGATCTAGAACATGTAAAATATTTTATTGATAGACTTAAATTTATTATAAAATAGAAATCAGTTAATATCTAAAAATTAGTTATTTTTTATAATATAACAATATATAAACAAGAATAATTTGTGAATATACAAAATAAATTCAATAATATTGATCCTTATTAATATTAATAAAAAAGAAATTAGTAATATTAATAAAATTAGATCAAGTAAAGATTATATTAAAAGATCATTAAAAGAATAATAAATTCAAAAATTTATATTATAATTATAGAAGTCTGATTATTTCTTAAAGAGTTATTACTTAAAAATTAAAATTAAAATATATGATATTAAAAAATTATAAAAAATTATTATATTAGTAAAAAAAGATTAAATTTACTTATTTAAAAGATAATTATAAAAGATTACTTAAATTTAATAATTAAATTAATAACAAATCTATCTAAATATAACTTAATAATAATATATTAAGAAATTTTATTAAAAAAATTTTTTTATAAAAAAATAAAATAAAGATTTAAATGACTAATTTTATTATAGTAAAATTAAAAAATAAAAAAGAATTTACTACAATTATAATAATAAAAATTGATAAATCGAAATTAAATGTCTATTTTATATACAAAATAGATATTTAAGATTTAAAATTTATAAAAATATAACTTAATTCTTAATAAATATTGATTATTTTATGATAATCTGATTATAAATTGAAAAATATTATTATTATTTTTAATAAATCTAGATTATTAAAGTTAAGACTAATATTAAAGTTAAAACTAAATCTAATTAAAATTTTATTATCAAATTAAAGTTATTATTTATAGTAATTTTTTAAGTTAATATAATATTTATATACTTGAAAAATAAAAACAAGATAAAATTTAAAATTAAATTTTAAACTGAAATCAAAATATATAATATTATTAAAAAAATTAAAAAGAATAAAATATATAAAAAATAATTTATATAAAAAGAACTATTAATGAAATAATATTTAAATTATTAGTTTATTATTAAAACTAAAAGAAATTATAATAACTTATCTTTTTATATTATAATATATATTTTTTGATTCATATTATAATATATTATATTATTTATTATATAGTATGTTACAATAAAAGTTGGCCAAATGTAGATGTGATTTAAAATGTGACAACTTTTTACCTATGTAAATAAACACGTATAATACTAAATTATATAAAAGTATTACTCTTTCACTTTTATGTGGCAAAATTTTTTTATTGATAACATTTATTTTTGCATGTATTAGAGCTTCAAACATGACATCATCATGTCTAGAAATATATCATCAAATAATATTACACTTTCTTAACAAGGGTGTATATAATGTACAAGAAATTCATAAATTAACTAATATTTCACTCTCTACAATTAAATATAATAATAAAAAGTTAAAAGAAATGGGAATTTTAGCTTATAGAAAAGGAAATAGAAAAAAAAGAAGGTTATACCAAATGCAACAAGAATTCTTGGGCAATTTATTTGAAGAAATCCTACTCAGTCATTGAGAAATTTAGCTATAAAACTTTTTAAATATGATATAAATATAAGTTATGTTACAATCAAAAGGTATTTAGATGAACTGGGTTATAAAAATCAGTTGTCAATCAGTACACCTATATTAATGGAAGCTCACAAGACAAAATATATTGAGTGGGCTAAGAAACATATTAATAACTCATGAGAGAAAACTTTATTCAGTGACAAAACTGTATTTCAATTATTTCGAAATATAATTAAGCATTAGTATAAAGATCAACATCCAACTAAATAATTTCCAAAAAATTAACAAAAAGTTTTTACCTGGGGTGGATTTTCTATTAGGAGAAAAACAAGTTTATTCTGCTTCATACAGATAATGGATGCAAAATTCTATATCAAAATACTTGAAAAACATCTTCAAGATATTAATAGTATGCTTGAAAATAATTAGAGATTTCAGTAGGATAATAACTCCAAGCATACAAGTTACTATATCAAAGAATTTCTTAAGAAAAATATTCTAGAAGTAATCAATTAGCCTTCCAATAGCCCTGATTTAAATCCTATAGAAAATTTGTGAGCTATTATCAAAAGAAATACAGAATTACAAATGCCAAGTAATTTGGCCAAATTATAATAGTTTATGATAGAAGAGTAAAAAATAATTCCAAATAATCTTCTAATTAATCTTGTCAATTCAATAAAGAACAGGTGTGTACTTATAATTAAAAATAATGGTAAAAGAATTTGTTATTAAACTTTACATAAATAAAACTAGAGTTGTTTAGCTTTTTAATAAATTTTACTAAATAAAAATTGATATATAAATTGTTGAGTAATTACTAACTTTTTTTGGTCAATTTTTTTTGTAACACATTGTATATATAAGATAATTATAATAAAGTTAATAGTATTCAATAATAAAAGTTTATAAATAAAATTATTTATATATCAAATTTATTCTAATAATAAAGAATATAATTCATTTTAAACTGATAAGAAAATAAAATTAATTTTATTTAAAATTTTTATTAATTTATTATTTATACAAAATATAATTTAAAAAATTATAATTTTAATAATTATAAATAATATGATAAAAATAATATATATTTAAAAAAATTGATTATTTATATAATTAATATAATATAAATATATTTTTATTATCATATAAAATTAAAAAATTTATCTTAAATATTATTTTTTTTACTTAAGAATTTTTTATATTTATTACTTTTACATCTCTTTTATATACTAACTTCTTATTTTTATAACTTTTCTAGTTTATTATTTATCTTACTTTAAATAATCTTTTCTTTTTTTTTATATTCTTAACTATTTTATTTATTATCTTATTTATTTTTCTTATTACTTATCAAGATTTATTATTAATAAAAACTTATATAAATAATAAAGATTTTTTCTTTTAATTATTTATTAACTTTTTATTTTTTAAATTAAAACTAGATACTTATACTAACTTTAATAGAGTAATATTAGAATTTTTAAAGATTTTTAATTTTTTCTTTATTAATATATAATTTTGTTTTATTAATATATTTTCTTTCTTAGTATCTTATTTTCTTTTTTAAGAGATTCAAGTTCAAACTTTAATAATTTTACTTTTTTAATAATACTTGCTTAAATAAAATATATATTAATTAATTAAAATTTATAGAAAATAATATTTTATTAAATATAAAAAATGCTAACTTGAATAACTAAATAAGTTATTAAAGTAAAGATATATTAATATTTCAATTTTTAATAAAAAATTAAAATAATTTTTACTAATAGTATTAGAATTGAAAGATTAAATTTCTGGATATTAATAATTATTATTAAAGTATAAGTTAAAATAAATATTAGTTTAAGTATTTATAAATAGATATTTAATTATTAATTTATTATTACTAATATAAAGTATATTATAGTTTTTATTGTATTCTTTCTTAAGTTTAATAAAAGAAATTTCAGATAATTAAAGAATATATATAATATAAGATAAAAGTATATAGAATAAAATTCCATTTTTATAGTAAAAACTAATATTTATATAATTTATATAATTATATAATTATTAAATATTAGAAAAACTAAATAAATAAATAAAATAGAATTAATAAAGTACTCAAAATATATTCAAAAAAGATTCTTTTATATATATCTATTATTAATAAAATTTATAATATTATTAGCTTGTAATAAATTTAAAGTTATATAAATTTTTTTATAAATAATTAATAAAAAAATATAATTATTAGTAATCAAGATTATTAGAGTTACTAAGATGTAATTATGTATATTATTATATTAAATCTTATAAACTTGATATATATCTTTTTTGATAAGAATCTTTTAAAGCTTGAAAAATAATAAAGTCTATTTTATTTATATTTTAAATATATTTTCTATAATTAAATACTCTTGAATTATGTATTAAAGCTTGTCAAAGTAATTTTTTATAATAGTTAAATTAACTTTTTATATTTATACTTCACATTAAATCTGAAATATATAAAAAAATAATTCAAAATATTCTTTTATAAATTAAATTTACTAAGTCTAATCAGATTCTTTATTAATAAAAGAATAATTATAATTATTATTATATATAACTTTTATTATATAATAATTTATTTCTTTTTTATTAGATCAAAATTTATCTTTTGTATATTTATACAATAATTTACTAATTATATTTCTTTATATTTATCTAAAACTATTAGAAAACTCAAATATTTAAGCAAGTTATTATTTTTAATTATATATTTGAGAGTTATCTTTATTATTTTAAAACTTTAAGTAGTTATATATATATTAGAATATTCAGAATTATTAAGTATTTTAAGTATAACTTTAATAGTATCTTGACAGATAGTTTAATTATTTTTTTAGACTTAACTAATATAATAATAAATAAATAAATATTATATATATTAATTTAATAAATTAAATATATAAATATAACTAATATCTATATAAAATTTCTTTTTAAAAAATTCATTATAATATCTATATATATTATAATATTTATAACTATTATATAGACCAATACAAAAAGATTAATATATTAATATAAAATTAATAATTATTTCTAATAAAAATTATTCAACTTTTAACTAATTTTTATAATTTTTTTATATTAAATAAAAAATAATCTAAATTAATTTTTTATATTATTTTAATTATTTTATTATACTTTAATTTAAGAATAAACAAAGTAATACTTTACTAAAAAAAATTATTCTAAATATTATTACTATTAATTTATAATATTAAAATTTTAATTTATATAAGTAAATTATCTTAAATTTGATTAATATATATTTTAAATTTTATAAAAATTAAATTAGTAATTATAAAAAAATTAAAATTTAAAATTTAATAACTAAATTATTCATTATATAATTTTTATATTAATTTTAATCAAATTTTATATAATAAAATTTAAGCAATAATAATTCAAAAAGTTTATTATTAATAAAAATTTTTTATAAAAAATATATAATAAAAATTTTATATTTAAATAAATTTCAATATTTAAT
>CAJVPS010003118.1:0-10806 GCA_910591765.1 Ambispora leptoticha
TATAAAATTTAATTAAAATTAATATAAAAATTATATAATAAATAATTTAATTACTAAATTTTAAATCTTAATATTTTATAATTCTAATCTAATTTTTATAATATTTAAAATCTATATTTATCAAATGTAAAGTAATTTACTTATATAAATTTAAAGTTTTAAAATTGTAAATTAAAAGTAATAATATTTAAAATATCTTTTTTAAAATAATAATTTTATTTTAGTTTTTTTAATAAAGTAATATTTATTTATTATTAAATTAAAATATAATAAAATAATTAAAAATAAATTAAAATTATTTTTTTATTTAATATAAAAATTATAAAGATTAGTTAAAATTTAAATAATTTTTATTAGAAGTAATTATTAATTTTTATATTAATATATAAATCTTTTTATAATAACTTATATTAAATTATAATTATTATTATTATTATGAATTAGTACAAAAAGATTTATATATCAATATAAAAATTAATAATTACTTTTAATAAAAATTATTCAAATTTTAATTAATCTTTATAATTTTTTTATATCAAATAAAAAATAATCTAACTTAACTTTTTATATTATTTTAACTATTCTATTATACTTTAATTTAAATAATAAAAGAAGTATTGCTTTACTAAAAAAAACTAAAATAAAATAAATTTTTTAAAAAAAAGATAATTTAAATATTATTACTATTAATTTGCAATATTATAACTTTAAATTATGTAAGTAGATTGCTCTAGATTTGATAAATATATATTTTAAATTTATAAAAATATTAAGATTCAAAATTGAGTAATTAAATTATTTACCATATAATTTTTATATTAAATTAAGTCAGATTTTATATAATAAAATTTAAGAAAAAATAATTGAAAAAAGTTATTATTTGTAAAAATTTTTTTATAAAAGATATATATTAAAATTTTTTACATTTAAATAAATTTCAATATTTAATAACTTAATTAAATAAGATAGAATTAAATTTTATTTTGAAAATAATCTATTAATATTTATCTGAGATATAAATTTTTTTGCACTAATCTATATATAGTAATTTTTATAATTATAAAATTTTTTTATAATTATAAAATTTTTTTATATTAAAATTTATAAGTTTATTAAGAAATAATTTTTATTAATATATTAAAATAATATTTATAAATTATAATTTAATATATATTTTTTTCAAATCTTATAAATTTTCTTATAATTATAAAGTTATTACAAAATTTTTTTTCTAATTTAATTTCATTTTTAATTAAAAAAATTTTATAATAACTTTATAATTAAAAAAAATCTTTTAGAAAAAAATATTTATTAATTTTAAAAAAATATATTAAATTATAATTTACTGTATAAAACTTTATTTTAATATAAAAATAAAAATTATTTTTTAATAAAATTATAAATTTTAATAAGAAGAATTTTGATTTTTATTATATTATTAATAAAATAAATTTCTCTGAATTTATAATTATGAAAGTTATTATATAATTAATTTTTTATATATAACTGATTGTTTTATTTATTATATAAAGTTATTATATTTATTTTACATGGTCATTTAATATTTTAGAATATCAGAATGTGGTGTTGATTTTCAAATATGAATTTAGATATCTTAATATTTTACTGGTTTCACTTATTGTTTTTTTGAATGATTAATTTATCCACATTCAAGATCTGAAAGTTCTGATCTTTTAGGCATTACTCAAAAATGACTGTTTTGAATAGCAAAAAAATATTTGCTGAAAGTAGCAATCAAGATGAATCTAACAAAAAAAATAATTTGGATGATTGATTGCAAAATTTCTATATGCGCAATGTCTTTAATTAAACTTTGCAAATAATTGATCAGTGTTTTTACAAATATTTCCAAAAATTTATAAATAAAAGGATAAAAATTTTATTTTCTAAACTAGAAAATTAGCGCATTCAACAAAAAATTGGATGCTGCAATCGGTGTTTTAAATTTATTAATTTTTCCGATTACAAATCTTGTCCGGATAGTTTTGGCAGGTTGGTGTATACTGTATACATTCTTGGCTATTTCGTGATACAGAAGTCAGAGCAGTTTTCAGTGCAGCACAGCAGCAGAATAAAAAGCTATTTGTATTGTTTTTATTTACGAAATTTTTCTGCAAAAATTCTCTGAGAAAATGTATTTTTGTAATGCTGATATCAATATCATAGCACCGGCATTTTACGAGTCCATGAGTTTGTATATTTTTATTCTTGAGAAATGATTATTAGAGTGATTCGTTCAAGCGAACTTTCGTTAACTATTAAATTTAGCGTCACTTAATTGCATGTATTTTTGAAAATACAACACAGCACAATAAGGAATAATGCAAAGTACTATGGGAAAAATTGTAATTATTGATATCAATAACATAGTACCGACATCTTACAAGACTATAAGCTTGTCTATTTTTATTCTTTGAAAAATGGCTATTTAGGGTGATCGTTCAAGCGAACTTTCACATGTATGTTTAAATTTAGCATTATTTAATTACATGTATTTCCTGAATGCACAGCTACCACGATGGAACTTAAAGATAAGTGAACATTCTTTTTAGCTTGTCGTTTATATATCATGTCTTTCTCATGTGAACATATCAATAAAATTTTCATGTCAACATAAATAATGTGCAAATAATGTTTTCTAAGTTTACATTTTCGGTCCCAGTGGTGTGAATTTAGGAAGAGTTGACTGTATGTACATGTATTTGGCTGAAAATCACAGTTGTATGGTAATTAATATCCTAAATCAAACAAATTAAATTTATTAAACGAATTATCTTAAGTTTCCTAAAGGAGTTACATGTTTACATGTACATGTATTTATATGATAAAATGTTTTGCTTTACATGTATAACAAAAATTAAAAATAGCGATGATTGTGCATGTAGATAACCATCATGAAGATACATGCACATCATGAGAATTATTCCATTTTCAATACACGCGATAGTTTTGTTCGAACAATCTTTGGAACTATAAGACTCAATTCCAATATAAAAAGAGATCTCACACACCTTCACAACCAATTCACAAGCTAAAAAATTCAAATATTAAAAGCTTAATTGCGAAGCAAAGATGAAGCTCCAATCAATTATTTTGTCTCTGACTGTCAGCTTGGCTTCTGTAATTCATGCTCAAGCTTGCACAATTTGTAAAATCCAGTACATTCGATTAAGTTGATAATTAATAAAACACCTCAATACTAATGTTATTTTCATTTCTCTAGTTTTGCGCGGTACTGCGTATACTAGTCAAACTGGCGACGTAGGAGGTGGATGTTTTGGTTTGGGCGCCGATAACTTTTTACAGGAAGTTAGAGCCAGTGATCCTGGTACCACGTACACTTTTTTCCCTAATTATGGTTGCCAAGGAAATCCAATTGGTAGTGGCATGGATGACACATTCTTCCCTTATATTCAACCCTCCTCGGTCCGTCTAGTATGTCCACGAGGGACATAAGAAATTTAAAGCAGCATCAACAGCGTTTTAATAGTCAAACTATACATGTACATGTATTAGTATTAGTATTGTGAATAACAATCAATATGTCACAAATTTATCAGAACATTTTTCAATTTAATAAGTAAATGCTATATTCTTTCTTTATTGGCTTTTTTTAATATTTAAGTATATCTTAAAAATTTACTTCTTTGCTTCAGCCTATTAAAAATCTTCAATATAAATATGCTAACTTTTAATAACAAAATGATCGAGTGATATTCAAGATTCCGACAAACGAAATCCCAAAAAACATCTCGAACTCATGGAATGCTAAAATTATGATATTGTGAGTTCTGGATGCCCGATCATTCTAGATTTCGTTTGTTGGGCAAAATGAATCGTCTGGATGTCATATCGGATACATTATTACAGGGCTGTTGCAGTCGCAACGAGAAATCTCGTGATCACGAAAATTAAGGAACGATGAGAAGTCTTGTATCCCTCATTAATATTGTTATGAAAAATTTAAAATAATTACGATTACATGTACATTTACATGTATTCCTATTGTCCGTATCACCTGAACCAACCAAAATCCCACGAAATTCATTCAAAATTCTAACTTTGACTTCCAGGAATGTGATTATCATTAGAAAACCCACACTAACATTCGTATCGTACGTTATTACTCTGATCCATAGCGATAGAGATTCTTACAAAATTCATACAAAAATTCACATTTTGTATCATACATAATTCTACTTTATTTTATATTATTATTCTTTGTCTCGAAGCATAACCATATCCCTTTTATAAAAAAATTCTTGCAAAAATTCATAATTTGGACGTTAGAACCTGCGGATTTTGTAGTAACTTACGATCTGTAATAGAGATAGTTATAGTAACCAAATTATAGCTCTCAAAGGTCAGGGAGACAAGTTAATGTGTGGTTTGAAAGCAAATTAATTTCTAACTCTTACCTAACAGCGCTTGACTTTTATCTCTTTTGTGTCTTAACAAAATCGATAACTTCATTTCTTTCGTGCTTAACAAATCGAAGGTTTTGTACTAAGTTAATGCATCGTTTATTTAATTATTTTGATTATTTTGATTCGATTATTTGGCTTTATTATTTGAGTTTTATTAGTAAATTTGTATAGCTAATTTTGGTTATTTGAATTGAAGTTTATATTTTGTTAATAATTAGTTATTACTTTGTTATTTGAAATTCAATATATAATTTACATTTGACCTGTTGAAACCCTTATCTTTGATTGCACAATATTCGTGTGGATTGGCACAGGAGACCTTTAGAACCCCAGTGAAACACATTTTGCATAAATCCTTCAGTCCAGCTCTCGCATCTACAATTCTTTAGTCAACCTAACTTCTGTATTTGGTGTGACACTACAGTCATTTAGATCAATGAAATTTGACAAATTTATGGAAGAATTCTTTTTAAAATTGTTAGTTACCAATAATAATCAAACAAAGAAAAGTAGAAAACTTGAAATTTAATTTTCAATTCTTCATGTAACATAAGGACGAAATTTTTGTTTTTTGCCATTTCACTAATGAATAATAAGTTTAAATAAAACTATGTTCATATAAACATTGATAAATCTTTTTTATAAAGAATATTGTGAGAGATATACTAGTAAATGATTACTGTGATGAATATGATTCTTTATAAAACAGATGAAAAAATTTATGAGTTTCTTTGAATTATAGGAGCAGAGATTAAGAATTCAATGAGACAAAACCTTATTCCGATAACAGAAACAAAATATTACAATAAGGTAACAACATTTTCACAAAAAATGTTTTAATTCGTTATAGTCTAATAACAAAATCTTAAAAGTAATCATTAAATAAATTTCAAATGGTTTCAAGTTTAAAATGCAATGACTGTTCCTTTTGATCAAAACTATTCAAATTATTCTTATAATGAAACTTAGTTTATATAACCATTTACAGAATTTTGTGATCATTACATTTATTGAATTTATTCGCTATTCTTCATCATTCGCTTCATTTTTTTTATCAATAACAATTCACTTTATACATTATTTTGAAATTTATATTTTTCGTATTAATCATTTAAATTTAATTATTAACGTTAAAATAATAAGAAAGATAAACCACATAGTGATAACTAGAAAATAGACAATTGTTGCCTAACATTAACATAGGGATCAGCTTGCATGGAATTACTATAACAATAACAATAAATATGCTAATAACTAATACATGTAAGTCGACAAATAATAATTTTTAGATTTGAATGAATTCAAAGCAAAAATGTATAATTACTAATTAAAATAGATAGATTACTTCAAAATTGAAAGATTCAACCATTCCAAGTGCCGTTCTTATCCATTTTACCTTTTGATACCACTTCAATGCTAATTCGAGATTTTTCGAAACACCTATACTATACTGATAGAATTTTTTCAAAAATTAAATTGAGCTTTAAAACTTTCGAACGTTGCAGCTCTTAAATACCAATTCCATCACATGTGTGTTGCAATCATCCCCCGCCGTTGTCTATTTTTCGCTTTATTGTTTTGCTAGATTAATCAAAAAATTCATTGGTTATGATAATCAAAAATTTTCGCATCCTTATTGGCTTATTTGTTGCGGATAATGTTTTATCAACGTATCATACATTGAAATAAATAGAATACCAAAATTTTGCCAGGAACATTTTTTGTTCTTTTGAAAGCGTTACAAAGAGCGTGATACGTGAATATCAAGGACAGTTACTTTTGAGAATCAGTATGCCAAAAAATTGAACTTGCAAAATATATTCTTTATTTTTAAATATACTAATATGTCAAGAAATCCGAGAGAAAATGCGTTATTCGATGGTGGCTGCTTTTTATTGAATTTTCAAAAATGGTTTATGAAATTACTTTTCTTAATTCTATAAAATCCTTAATAATTTAATGAAAATTAGTTGGTTTATTAATGAAGCTACTGATACAGTGGCTTCCATAATTATGAAATTACTTGAATTAAACTTAAATTTTTTATTAACCATTAACATAATAATGATAAATTGCAAATTAAACTTAATTTAAATTAAATATAAACAATTATTTAGATTAAACATTTGATTAAATATAAATTCAACGTCTCATATATCCTCCCTTAACATGAATTGCATCACAAAATTTTTGTGGCAAACTCTCAATTAGCTTATGACAGGTTTTAATCTCTCAAAACCTATTGTAAAACATCTCTTTTACTAGAAATTTATATCTGATATCGATATAGTCATCTATTTACTTCATTTCATAAGTATTAAAATTCAGAGATTAGACAGGCCAATCGAGAATATTAACTTTATTTTCCATAAGTCAAATTTGAACAGTAAATATCTTGTATTTGAGATTATTGTCATGTTAAAACACAACTTTAGATTTCTCAAGATTATAGTCATCAATTATTTTCAAAAGATTCTTAGATAAAATTTATCTATAAAGATTTACATCCATGTCATTATCAATATTGTAAAGATTTTCAACTCTATTTCAAGTAAAATAATTTATATTATTATATTTCTATTATCAAATTTCACTGTTTGCTTTATAAATATATTCTTTAATATCTTTTTATTATACAATCTATAATATTATTTATCTGATCAGATTATCTTTTTTCAGTTATTAATAGATAATTTTAATAGTTTTTTGTAAAGTTCAATGAACTTTATGATATTATTTTCAAAATAATAATTTTTTTCTTTAATATATATTAAAGATTATATCTAGTAAGAATATATTGGATTGTATTAGCATTAATATTGATATTATTTTCTATTCTTAGAATTTTTTAATATTTATAGCTATTATATAATATTCATTAGTATTGTAATAAAATACATAGTTTTCTTGATTTTCAATAAGTGAGTATGAATATTCTTATCTTAATTTGGTAAAGAGTATTATTAATCACACATCTCTACCAGATTTTAACTATAATTAACTGACTAACTTGTATCTTTTTTGCTTATTATTCTAATAGAATAATCTTTCTGAATCACTGCAGAAATTTTGGCCTGCAATTTAATTGTTATTACTTTCATTTAACATGAATAAAGAAAAATAAATATATATTAATCTTTTATATTATAATTAATTTTATTTTTGTATATGTAATATTAAGTAAATATTAATAGTTAATAATTGATATAAAATAATAAAATTATGAAATTATAGATTTAAGAGATAAATTGAAATTAAAAAAATTAAAAAAAATTATAATTTCTTCAAATAAAATTTTATATCTATTGTATTATTGGTTGATAAATTATTTTAATTTAAAAAATTTTATTCAAGTGATCTATAATTATGAGTGTCACTGTATAAAGCAACATATTTCAAAGTATAAAAATATTTATATAAAAAGTTCTAAATATGAATTTGAATAAATTTTGTATAATTTTTTAAAATATATAATATAATAGCTTGGATGAATGAATTAAAAAATACTTTTGATATCAAAAATTTATAATATTACTTGAAGCAACTATCAATATCTAAAACACAATTTTTCAATATATAAAGCAATATTGCTTTAATAAACTAGCTATTTTTAATTTCTGTCTTTTTATTTCATTTTTATAATTTTTTTGACACTTCAAATTTGTAGTAACAAAATATTCTGAAGTATAGTAAAGGATACTTGACTATAATCCTGATATCAATCAATTCAGATTTGCTCAAAAGATTTGGACAAAAAAAATTGAATTTGCTTATTGAGAACTCATAATTTTTTAAATAAATATAATATAGTTTTGGACATGCTTGAATTGGATGGGACAAGTTAAAATAATTGTCCAACCCTTGTCAACTTATCTTTCGAATTGAGTGTGATGATATAGATAGTTTTAGTAGTGAGTACGTGTAAGATATTCATTTGTTTAAACTCTCACATTATACGGTAACGCGACTACATAAAGATAATGGAATTAGACAAAAACAATAAAACTCATTTATTTCCTTCATAAAAAACAATACAAGGCAAACTCGATAAGACGAAGGTCAGGGGCAGAGTCAATTTATTTGGCTTATGTTTTAATAAATTTCACACTAAGCCGAATTTATATATAATAAAAATTTTGGTAAACCAGAAAAACTTCAGCTTAATGCAATTTCAGCTTAGCGTGGCTTCATCTTAACAAGTTTGCCTTGTACATGTACATATATCTACAAAAATATATTAAATACGCTGCATTAAAATAATAACGATAATATTTCAGCATATCATCAAGAATATCTGGCTGAATTCCATCGCAAATATCAAAAATGAATGCAAAATCATGACTATTGTTATTAAGGGTGCGTTCCATTCCAAAATTCCCACATAATTATTCCAAAGGTGAGAATATAAAAAAGAAATAATCCACATAACTATTTATATAGCAAGCATAACCTACTTTTTATTACTTATCTCTTTAACATTCTTGCCCACTTTCGCTTTCTTGTCTATTTCCATTTACACTTTGTTTGTTTATCCGCTCATTTGTCTCTTGCCCTACTTGCTCTTGTCCATTTATCATATGCTATTGTTTTCGCTCTTGCCCATTTATCTACCTTCTTGCACACTCTCTTGTCTTTTGCCCACCCACTCTTGTTCACTTGTCATTCATTCTTGTCCACTTTACTTGCTGTTAACTCTCACTCGTATGCTTTCGCTTCAATTTATTTTTGCAAAATATCTTATTGTTTTTGGTTATTGATAAGAAAAAAATGCGATAAGCAAATGACATCCACGTCTTTACGAGTCAGACGTCTCTATGCTAATCCCATAAATTTTATTTTGCTCTCCTTAGTATAAGCCTGAGATTGTGCTATTTTTTTCTTCTCTCTACAAAGTTTTTTAGTTATTTATAATTTATTCCAAAAAAAGACCATTAATACACAAGGATATCGCTTACCTGTGGGTTATATTTTGATGATGTTTTTGATCATGCGCAATCTATTTATCTTTTTAAGGGCCTCTTTTACATCAGTAACACCGCTAGGCTTGATTATTACTTTCTTCATTTTTTAGTCTATTAGTCTATTACTATAAGTTCTTCAACAACACAATCATCAATACTATTTTACTGCGGATCCTTACCTATAATGTTCTTGATTATTTAAAGCTTAGATGTCTGTCATTTTTTTCGAGAACTGCTGGTTTCAGTCATCGGTTATGAACTCGGCAAACTCTCCGCCTTACTTCTCACCTGCAGCACAGTTGAATTTTCTGTTCTTGCTTTCCTGGATCTGATAAGGCCTAGCATAGTTGCCTTTTTTTGAACTGGCGTTAAACATCAATAAAAATTGGACCAATAAAATTACAAAATTCTCATAGTTCACCATTCAAATTGACAAAGAAAATGTAAACAAAAAACAATAACTCGAAATTTGACATGCAAATATTAAGTTTCGCAAAATTTAACAAGCAAGTCTTCATCGATTCTTTGTCAATAAACTCATCCATTGGTGCAGTGGTACTTAAAACGGTTGACACAACAGAATGAGCAGAAAAAACTGAGATGTCATTTCGCGATGACAATATTTTTGAGAAAGTCTCACTCCAATTTCCTTTAAACTCTTCAATTACAAACTTTACGAGCGTTTTAAACATAATTTAAAGCAGTTTTGGTTCGTGGGCCAACTAAGCAAGCCCAATCTAAGTTATTAATACTCTCGGTATATTCGACATTTGGTTGTTTTCCAGATTGATTTGGTCTAATAAATTATCGTAAGAAGCATCGAGACTTCATCCCTTTTATAATTATCAATTAAACCTATCATTTTTGATAGGTCATCAGCAAAACAGAACCGAATTCTATGCTACTTGAAGGCTTAATAATAAATCACGGTGATGAAAGCATTTCGTTTTGCCAGTAGAGCTAGTTTATCATAATTGCTCCATGGTTTAATATCTAGGCGCTTCTGTTCACGAGATTTACATAAACCAGAACATTGGCTAGTAATCATGTTCAAAAATTTTTGCGCCATAATGACATTAGATAATTAGATCAACATCATCATGACATATCACACGGAAATTCTCGTCGATGTGCGAATTGCACGATAATGGAAAGACAAATTTGGAGTCATCTAGCCGAAAAAATTTATCAACGAAAATTCGAACCTGAAAGTTATTCCCGATCTGCATTTGTTTCTGATGAAACATAAAAATTTTTTTGAATCCCCTGTTCTATCAGCGTTGGTATATAATCAAGCTACCTCTTTGAAATTTTTTCTCAGCTGTCGCTTTTTTTATCTTCTTTTTGCACGCATAAAACCTTCAACTTTTATCAAAACCAAAAATCTATACTTTTTG
>CAJVPS010003119.1:0-10802 GCA_910591765.1 Ambispora leptoticha
TAGCCGCAACTCTGTCGCAATTCTCTGATTGGCTGCCGCAACTCTGTCGCAATTCTCTGATTGGCTGCCGCAAGCCGTAATTAGTTGAGGAGCCATCTTTAATCATGATATTCTTTCAAAATTTATATTCTCAAAGAATTATTCTTAGATATAGCAAGTTATTCTATATTCTTTAAGTAAATTTTATTATTTTTTAGCTTAAAATAATATAATCTTGATTATTACTTTGATGTGACTAAATTAAAATTATGTAAGATTATCTAAATTTCCTTGAAATAATTATTATTCTCATATTCTTGTTATAATTTTTTATAATTAATTAGTTATACAAAAATTGTAATAAGATTATTTACTTATAGTAGACAAGATAAAGTATTAATAATAATATTTTCTTTTTTAGATTTATATTTAATAATAAAATTATTAGCTTATAAAATTTCTAGCCAATAAGCTTGATATTTAAAAAGATTATGCTGTATTTTAATATACTTAAGAGATGTATAATCAGTAATAACAGTAAAGTATTAGACTTTCAAATATGATTTTTAAAGATAAATAATATATATAATAGTGAGAAGTTTCTTTTTATATAGGATAATTTTGCTTAGCAAGTGATAATTTATATAATTTATAAGTAACAGATTGATCTTCTTTTTTATAATTTTAACTAAAAACAGCTTTTATAGCAAATTCAGATATATTAGTTATTATTATAAAGAGTAGTTTAGGATCTGATAAAACTAAGATAAGTATAATAATTAAATGCCATTTTAAATTATTAAATACTTTTTATTTAAAATTATTTTAAATATACTCATGATTTTTATAAAGTAAGATTATAAACAGTAAAGCAATTGCAAAAAATCTTTTAATAAATTTTTTATAATAACTAGCAAGATCTAAGAATAACCAAAACTCAAAGATATTTATTAGTTGAGACTAGTTATGAATAATGATAATTTTGTATTAATTTACTGAGATTTCTTGATCTGAAACAAAATAATCTAAATATTTAATATACTACTTTATAAGTTCATATTTCTTTAATTTGACATAAAGTTTGTATTCATGAAGTTTAGAAAGAATAATATAAAAATGATTAAGATATTTTTCTTTAGTATTGCTAAATATAAGAATATTATCAAGATAAATAATAATAAATTTATCCAGATAGTCATGAAAAATATTATTTATAAGAGTCATAAAAATTATAGATATATTAATAAAATCAAAGGATAATATAAGAAATTTATAGTAACTATATCTTGTTTTAAATATAGTTTTATAAATATCTTCTTTCTTGATTCTAATTTGATAATATTTAAAATAGAAATTCAGTTTAGAAAAGTATTATACTCTAGCTAAGTAATTTATTAATTCATCAATGTAAGATAAAGAGTAATTATTTTTAATTATAATTTTATTTAAAGTATAATAATCTATACAAAGTTAAAAAGTTTCTTCCTTTTTATATACAAATAAGACAGATATTTTAAATGGTAAAAGACTTGAATAATAAAATCTTTACTAAGTAAGTTAGATAGTTATTTCTTCAGTTTATCTATTTTAATATAAAATAAGTGATATATAAAGTAAGATAATGATTCAGAATCAGATATTAAATTAATAGCATAATTTATAATATATTTTGATAGTGACTTATTAGGAAATAAATTAGGAAATATATCAATAAATTCTTTAATTAGTTAAGTAGATTTACAAGAAGTTGATACTTTTTGATATATTTCTTTTATAACAGTATAGATAGTAAATAACTTAGTATTAGATGAAATTTTAGTAAATTATTGTTAAGAAATATAAAGTAAATTGCAACTAGATATAAGTTTATTTTTGCTAGCATTAATCTTGATTACTTTATTATCATAGTTAAATATTATAGAATTATTATATTAATTAATGATGAGATTGATATGATAAAGTCATAATTTATTAAGTATAAAATCATAATATTAAATATTAAGAACTTATATACTAATACCAGATATATGATAAGTATTTAACTTTAATTTCTTGATTATTATAGATAAGTTAACTTTTTTTAAGATCATTAACAAGTTCTATAATAATTGAATTTATATTGTGAATTTGTAGTTAATTATTTTAAATATATATTTCATTAATAAAATTATGTGATATTTTACTTTCAAGCAAAATCTAAGCAAACTTTCCATTTACATAGCCATTAAATTTCAGAAGTTTCTCATGATTATTCTCAAGATAAGCAAATTCAATATTATTATTTTGTGTGATGATTATATTATTACTATTATCTTTAATATTATTAACTTCAATCTTTCCTTTTGAATAATAATTCTTAGTAAAATAATTCAGTTTATCATAGTTATAACAATTATAATTATTATTATTTTTATTATAATTATTATTATTATTGTTACTATTATTAGATTAATAAGAATTTTCAGTATAATTTAGTTTTATAGATATGAGACCAGTATTATTATATATATTATTGTAAGAAGAATTTTGATTTCTTTTATATTTTTGATTGTAATTATTATTATCACTTTTAAGAGAATATTCAATATTAAACATAGTTATATTATAATAAATTGCAAGTTTTCAAATATTATCAAAAGTTTCTGATACTTGATATTCTACTTTTATTTTAGTAGTGGACTTGAGACTATTAATAAAATATGTAACTTGATCTAATTTTTCTATATCTTTAATTTGTTCTATAATATTTCTAAATTTAGTACTATACTTCTGTACAGTACCAGTTTAATAAAGCTAATAAAATTGATAATGAAGATATTATTAATAGTTAGATGATTGAAATATATTATGAATTTCAGAAACAAAGTTATTCCAATCTATAAAGATATTTTATTTTTTAGTAGTATATACTTTATTTAGATATCAGTATAAAATAGCATTTTCAAATCTAGTTTTAATATATAAAATTCTTGTTTATTCATTAATGATTTCTTGGATAATAAGTATTCTAGTAACTTATAATATTTAAATATTAATATCCTCATATAATTCTCTTTTATATATAGAAATCTTGAGTAAAATTCTTGATGGAGAAGAATTATTATTATTATCTTGTTAATTATTATTATCATTACTATTATTATCATTATTATTACTAAGAATAATGATAAATTATTGCTATTATTAAATGAGACTAGTAAGACCAGTAAGAAGTTATTGAAATTATTTACCTAAGAAATCAGGATCAGATATTATGAATATATATATAAGTATGTAATATTTAAGTATAAATAAGAAAATATATAGAAAGAGAGAAGTTAATAGTAAGTGTATATATAGTATTAATCTTTTCCACTACCACTAAAGTTATAATCTTTCTAGTTATATTGTATAATATATTAGAAAAATTCATATAGAAGATTCAAGATATATAATAATATAATTTAGAATAGAATTCATATAGAAAACTAATTCAAGATAGACAAGATTATTATGTTTAAAACTTATTCTTTATTTATTATTATATAATTATTATTAAAAATATAAAACAGAAATAATATCTTTAAATAATAATTTAATATTATATAGAATTAATAATATAATAAATAAAAATTAATAATAATTAATACTTATATAGTAATATCTCCAGAAGATTCTTATTAATAAATAAATAAAGAAATAAATAATTATAAATAAAATATATAATTATAATAATATGCTAACTAAATTAATAGAACAAGAGAAAAGAGAAATTTTACTAAAAAAACTATGTATAGCTAAAATAATTCAAGTATACTATATGATTTTATAAGATAATTATTATAATATAGTATTATATATAACATAGTATATAATGTAATAATAATTTGTAAGAGAAAATATAATTTGTTACAAAATTGATGAATATATAAATAAACTTAAAATACTTTTCAAAGTTAATTTATATTCAGAATATTATTAAATATATATAGCAAAAGAAGATATATATAAAGCTATCTTCAAATTTACTATAATTACTATAAGTTTTTAGTCTTATTATTTAATCTTATCAATATATTTATCACTTTTATAATCATAATATATAATATATTTTATAATTATCTAGATAAATTTATAATTATATATTTAAATAATATCTTAATTTATAATAAAATAAAGAAAGAATATATTTAATATTTTTAGATAGTACTTAATATACTATATAAATATAAATTATATATTAAGAAATATAATATAATTTAATAATATATAAAATATTTTTATTATTTAATAATAAAATTATAAGTATTTATAAATTAAATATATTTACTTTATATTTTATATTATTTATAAATAAATAATCTTATATATTTTATATTTTTATTTTAGATCTAAATATTATTTAAATAATAAAATTATAAGTTATTTATAAATTAAAACTATTTATTTAAAATTATAAATAATAATTTTATAATTTAATAGTAATAAATATATTTATTATAATATTATTTACTATATCTTATATTATAATATATCTTTTTATATTTATATTTTAGTTCTAAAAGAACAATTCAAAAAATTTATAAAAAGAATAACTAAATTAATTAAATTAACAAAAAAAATTTCTATTAATTTCAAGTTCTTATCTTATTTTTTTATTAAATTATTTATTTATTCTAAAAAACTAAATAAAATATGCTTATTTAAATTATATAAGTCAAGATTATATTTATAATTCAAGATATAAAAAAGAAAATTCAAGTATAGTATATTATTATCTTTTTAATAGATACTATCTTATATTAATATCTCAATTAATAATAGGAGTCACAACTAGCTGCAACTCTATTATAATTCTCTAATTGGCTGCTGCAACTCTATTACAATTCTCTAATTGGCTACTATAACTTTATTACAATTCTCTGATTGACTATTGCAAGCTGCAACTAGTTGAGAAGTCATCTTTAATCTCAATTAAAAATATCATTACTACTTGATTATAATTCTCTAATTAACTATTATAATTGATTTCAATTCTTTGATTAACTATTATAAGTCATAATTAATTAAAATGATATCTCTAATCTTAATATATATAATATTAAAAATAATATTATATTATATAATTTATAAAAAAATTTTATAAGTATACTTAAAAAATCTTTTAATTATCTTACTATTAATAAATTATTTATTAGTAATTATATCTTTTTTATCAAACTAAATTTATATAAGATTATAATATTAAATTTAGAAATATAGTTAGTTAAATAAAAGAAATAAGAAATCTAAATCAAGTTACTTATTTTATAAAAATCTTAAATTTGCTATAAAAATAAAATTAATTATTAAATATCAGAAATATTAAAAGAGATATAAAATTATTCAATATTATTATATATAAATAGAATAGATTAGTAAATATTTAAAGTAAATATAAGAATAATTACATATATAATATATTAAATTTAATATATTATTAAGTAAATAATTATTATATTATTAATATTATTAATTTAGATAATTAAAATTTTTAATTAAATTTCTTTTAATAATTCTTTTATCTTTTTATTTATTTTTTTCTTATTATTATTTAT
Organism: Ambispora leptoticha; assembly: GCA_910591765.1. Taxonomy (NCBI): domain Eukaryota; kingdom Fungi; phylum Glomeromycota; class Glomeromycetes; order Archaeosporales; family Ambisporaceae; genus Ambispora; species Ambispora leptoticha. Next base: position 5,556 of record CAJVPS010003119.1, read on the forward strand.
ATTATTATTTATTATATTATTAATTATTGAATTATAATTAGTTATTCTTCAGAAATATGAATTAAGTTAATTAATTTTGTTAAATAATATATAATTTAAATTAGAAATAATTATTAATTTATTTACTTTTATATTTATTTTATTTTCTTATAAATATATTTTTTCTGTTTTATAAAATAATTTCAGATGTAATATATTTTAAATAATAAAATTATAAATTATAAATTGAATTTATTTATATTATATTTTATTTTATTTATAACTATTAACAAAATAATCTTACAAATTTGACAAGATATTATAGAAATTATCTTTAAATATTATTAAAACAAAAGTAATTTTATTAAAGAATTTGAAAACTTTATTATATCTAAATTTTATTAAAGAATTATCATATATAATTACTATATTAGATATATTTTTCAATATATTATTATAAATATTTGAAAGTAAAAACTTTATATAAAAATTTATAATATGATTTATTAAATAGCAATAAAATTTTAAAAATATCTGGAAGTTTTATAATAAAGAATAATTTAATAATATTATAATAACTTTAGTTAAAAATTAAAATTATTATAAATCAAATAAAAATACTTAATATAAAAAGATAAAACTTTTAAAGAATAATAAAATATAATTTTAATTCTAAATAAATTAATTTTTATATTTTCTTAAAAAATATTATTTTTTTATAATTTTTTCAAAAATTAATAAAGAATTCATATAATTTTGTTATAATTTATTGATATGAGTTAAAAAAGTATTCTTATTTATACTATACTAAAGAGTATAATATAATTCTAATAAAATTTATAAATCAAGAAATATATATTATATTAAAATTTGATAAAAAAATTATTTTTTATTAAATAAATATATATTTTAAAAAATTAATAGACAAAGAATTTTAAAGTTAAATTTATATTTATAATAAAATTTAAAGAAAAAAATAAATAATAATATATATAATTAATCTATTTATCATTTATCTATTTAATTTAAATCTAAAAAATTATAAAAATCTGTAAATATACTAATTATTATAGTTTTTTTAAATTATATTACTTTAAAATTTCTATTTTAGAATTCTAACAGATTTTGAATTAGTATAATCAAAAAATTAGTAATAATTAAAATATTTACTAATAATTACTAATTTAATATTTATCAAATTTACTAAAGAAATTCAAATTATTTTATAACTAATAAATAAATTTGATTGAATTTTTTAATATATTTTTAATTCTTTAATAATCTTTATTTTCAAAATATTATTTAAGTAATTATTTTTTAAAATTATTATATTTAATTAAGAATATTTATTAAATTATTTAAAAAATATTGAAATATTAAAATTTAAAAATTAATTAATTATAAGAATAAAAAAAATTTATAAATATAAATTAAATAATTTATTTAGTTTTATATGATATTTTAAATAAAAAAATCAAGTAATTATATATTATATACAGAATTAATTTTTAGATTTTTGGATATTTAAATTAGACTAAATTCAAGCTCAAATTCAAATATCTAAAAAAATCTCAGTTTAAATATCAAGCAATTATAATAAATTTTTCTATAATATAAAATTTAAATATTTTTTTTAAATACATATAAATTAATATTTAAATATATAAATTTAAATATTATTAAAATATCAAGTTTATAAAAAGCAATTTATAATTTATAATATATTATATATTTTTAAAATAAAATTTATAATAAAGAATTTTTTTTTATAAATTTTTATTAAATTATTTATTATATATAATTTAAATAATTTAATTTTTATTTTTAAGTTTATATAAGATAAAAAATATATATTTCTAAAGAAAGTTATTTTTAATAATAATAAAAAATTTATAATTTTATTTATATTTAATATATTATTTAAATATAAAAATATTTAATATAAAAATAATTCAAAATTATTCTTTTACTAAAAAACTAACTTTATAAAAAATCATAAATTTAACTTATATATCTATTTTATAAACTGATATCATTAATATTATTACTATTATTATTATTACTATTACTAATATCACTTTTTATATATTTGCTATCTAAACTGATTTTATTTTCTATATCATTATCCAAATCTAATTATAATTGATGAATGCTATAAGAATTATAACAAATAAATTTTTAAGCTCAAACTTTTGTCATATATTATCAGTTAAATGTGAAATACTAGCAAGAAGATTTAATTTACTAAGATTAATATAAACTTTACCATTTATTATCTGATAATAATTTGCTTGAGATTCATCATCTTTATCAATATCGCGCCATTTGTATGCTAATTAAATTCTTATCATAACCGAAATTTTAGATCAAAAGTTTTTGTTAAGAATATTAATTAAAAAATTTGTTCAGTATTGATATCATAATTAGTTAACATTATAGAAAATTTTTAAGCATTTTTATTAGGGTAGTTTCATAAAAACAAAATATAAGCTATCGTTATTTTTAAACAAGCATTTGTTTTGCATCACACAATTGATCTAGGTCAAAGCAAAAAAAAATGAGAAAAAACAGAAACAGATACCTTCACACAGACATTTCGGTGATTGTTTTGACCGCCATATTTTTGCACTTTTGAAGGTTATGCAAGCTAGTCGTCGTCAGGATACGTTCAAATCATAATTTTTCCCTAACCTTTATTTCTTCTGAGTGATCACAATAAATTTCACCGGCCGATAATCGATTACGCGTATGTGTGATCATTTAACTCGCGTTAATTAAAGGTTTAGGACTAAATTAGAGATAATATGTGTATTTCCTTCCTAACATTTTTATTAGTATCCGAAACTGGATTTAGGCGTCTTTTCTCATATTTTACATTTATATGTACTTATTGTAAAACAAATTTATTTTACTGCTAAATGAATAATCTTATTGATAAACCGTATGATGAATGAGACAAATTAACAAAATAAAAATAAAAGTTTCTCTGTTACCCGTGTTGAAGCAAGGATCATGATTTATTTAACTCTTGTCATTACGTATCAAGTATACGTAACTTGCCTATGAACTAAAAATTATCAGTACTTTATAATTCAGCATGTCAACATATAATTTTTCTTAATGAATGGAAACTAAATATATATATTGATTTGTCAGTTTATTTATATCCTAGTTCCTTTTAACATATTTGAAGAATGAAATCTATAACTCCAGAAGAAACACGAAACAGTATACAGCAATGTAATAAACGAGCAATAATACAAACTCATGTTCAACAATGCAATAGTATTTCTAACAGATGGAAGGAGGCTAGCTCGTCACAATCGGCGCTCTGCATATCTTCCGAAAAGCTTGCCGACTACGATAGCAGTAGAGTTAGTTACAGTGATCAAGGACAAAATGTAATATCAACTTCTTTAATACATATTTTATTATTTCAGTAAACTAATTATCATACCACTATACCCGTATATAGCTCTTAATCACCTGTGTATTTCCCGTTTCTCGCCGCATGCTTTTATTCCCTAGAAACGGCACTTTAAAGGAATTTCGACAATTAGCTGAAGAAAAATTCAAAAATACTCTGGTCCCCGTAGCTTATAAAACCTTTGATGGCTTTATAATTGATTTAGTTGACCAAGAGGATTGGAATGTTGCGCTTTGGGAAGCGATAAGAAACAAAGAAAATAAAGTTAAAAGGATTGAAGTATATTTTGACAAATTTTAGTTCTATTATATTCATGTAAACGTTTTATAATAACTAATAGAAAAAGAGCAAGATTATTAAATCAACCTTTCAAAATAGAACATTTTTAACAAACAATTTTTTCAATTATCAAATTTGTTGAAGCCATAATTTTTGGCTCTTTTATCACAATGAAAACATATGTCGTTTTTCCAAACGAGCATGTACTGTTCTGCGCCATAAATTTTGATTTTATAATAGAATGACAATGTATAATTATATTCGCTAAAGCACCTGTTTATTAAAATTTTATTAAAAATTATAATAAAAGTTTGAATTAATTCTGAAAACCTAATAATGAACAATTTTAGTGGACTAATAAATTATTTTGAACAGTAATAAATTCAGATGCCAATTTAAATAAGCAAAATATTAAAAAAGAACTTCAAATTTAATTTTTAAACAAAAAAAAAATAAAATTTTATACAGTTACTTTTGAAGATATCAAAGTTATATTTTGTCTTTTTCGATTTACTACACATACAAAATAATACTTTTTTATTGTTAATTGATTTTATATATTAAGTAAATGTTTAATAATAGAATATAAATTCAAACATTATTAAAAAATGAAAGAAAGCTAAAAGAATTTTTAATTAAAAATAAAATATTATATAATAATTATTATATTGTATTATTATTAAATAATAATAGAACAATATAGTTTTAAGTTAAATTTCTTTATTAATATATAATAAATTATTAATAGCAAATTTTATTTAATTATATAAGTAATATTCGAGTTACTTAATAAATTAGATTAGCTTTTAACAGTAAAATCAAAATTTGATATTTAATAATTTGAAATTTGCAAAATTTAATAATATTGATTTATTAATTTTATAAAAAATTTATAATTTTCTAATTTAAAAGCTTATTACAAAAATTTAAAATTTTTATTTTTTAAATATTTATTAACTTGATATTTTAAATTAATATTATTTATTAAATTTATATTATTGAAAATTATTAAAATTAAAATTTTAATATTATTTAATAATTACATATATTAATTAAATAATTAAATTTTAATATTTAGCTATATAAAAATATATTTTTATTTAAATTAATAAAATGAAATTTATTATTAATTAAATAATATACTTATAGTTTTTTAATTAATTTATGAAAAATAATTTGTTTTAATCTTTAATATTTATAGTTTGAATAAAAATTTATTTTAATTCTTAATAATAATTTTTATTATAAGTAATTTATATATTAATTTATATAAATATTAATTTAGATAATTCAAAATTTAATTAAATTTTAAAATACTAATATTTTTTATTTAATTAATTCTAGTTTATAAATAATCTGATATTTGAATTAAAATATAAATCTTATTATTAATTTATAATAAATTAATACTAATAATATAAATTTTATATTTATATTAAATTATATTGTTACCGTAGTAGCATAAAAATCCTTAATTCCTTAATTTTTTCGTGGTTATGCAAAATCACATTTTCTTATAACTTTTATATTTTATAATTATCTCTATATTTTTACGTCATATA
>CAJVPS010003120.1:0-10798 GCA_910591765.1 Ambispora leptoticha
TATTATTATTATTATTATTATTATTATTATAATAATTATTACTACTACTACTACTACTACTACTATTGTCTTGTGAATTATGTTCCTCGATAACAGTGGAGTTCACAGAATATTGATGACACGCGCGTGTTCGATCGGTATGAATAATAGCAAAATCAAGTTTGAGACGATCAGCAAGAGATGTTACTCTTTTTATAATTTGAAAACATTAGAAATTATAAAGTATATTAACTAAGAAACACATATAATTTATAGTATCACCTCTTAGCACCGCCTGGATTTTTGCTAACTACCACTCCTCTCGAATAACCAGGAACGGTGTCTTGAATCCATTTGGCAATAGTAGGTTCCGCATATAGGTTATCTACAGGTTTGTTAAAAAATCCTTGTATTTGAGATGCATGGAGATCCATTGTTATAATGTGATCTACTCCCGCGACTGAAAGCAAATTGGCAACCACTTTGAATGTTTGGTAATATCATCATCAATTGAAAAGTTCAGCCATCAATATAAAGTGAAGGACTTTAATCAAATTAGTCTTTCCGGAGACTGTGAGATAAACCAAATTATCATTTTAAAAATACTCACTTTTCGCTGTTATAGCCCCACGATGCTTCTTCTTTTTACTTTGTTTACAGTATGGAAAATACGGCATAACAGCTATTTAATTGTATTTCGCAGTGAATAACAATTAATTGATTATTTATTGCTAATACTTAATTTTTAACGATGAAAAAACTCTCACCAGTTATACGACTCGCTGATGCACCCTTACAAGCTGAAATCATAATAAGCAATTCCATGAGGTGATCGTTAGTATGTGTCGAGCCCGACTGAATTATAAATACATCCTCATTTCGTACTGAACAACCTATATTTCAAGTGAAATTTGCATAAATCATTGAATTCCATAACTCAACATGAAAGGTTAGCAAATGCCGTAATACGTCAATGCAAAGTACACCCTTTATAGTATAACACCCTCCTTTTTTACTAATAGTTTATAACTTTGCCCATGAAACGTAAGACCAGGGTATTTTGCACAGCGTAATACGGTACTTTCCCAAACACTGACCAATTTCTACTGAAGTCTCCTGATTAGAAAACTTCTTTAGAATGACTGGAGCAGGAGAACCAATACCAAGCTTTTCGCATATGGAAATTGCAAGTTCTACGTGCGAAGAACCAGAGAATACCTTTGTTCGACGCATGTTTGAATAACTTTTTATTATCATACGAACCACCCCTAACATCTGCAAATTTTCCTTGGAGTCACATGACTTAAGCCTGAATTATATTAATGCTGGCTAATTAAGATCACATGCTTTTGTTTAATTATGAATCATGACTTGTTTACTAATATAAAGCCAGGTGGTGTAATTTGGATCAAGTCAATTCAGAAAAAAATTTGTTTTTTTAAGAAAGAAGAAAAAAAGAAAGAGAGACTAGAATATATTTTTAATGTCAAATATAAGCTATAAGTATTATAATAACTTACTATTTTTAATATTATATACTTATCTTTAATATGTATACTTAATGTAAGTTATAAGTATTATAATAATAAGTATATAAAAAATCAATTCTATATATACTTGTCATTTCTAATAATATATATTTTTTATTTATTTCTCTATTACATACTTATTTTATTTTTTTAATATATATATTTAATATTATTATAATTTTTTATTTATTTTTTTTCTAGTTTAGTTTGTTAACTTTCTTATTTTATTACTTTATATTTATTCTTATTTTAAATATATTTATTGTCATTTCAATATTTAATTATTATTTTAATTATATAATCAATTAAAAATACATAAAGTTATTTAATATTAATATATCATTCAAGATCTTAGAAAAAGAATTTTATAAAAATTTATAATTATTTATTTTCAACATATAGATATAATATAATAGTTGAAATATATTAATAATAATTTTTAGATTATTTATATTTATTATTTTGTAAAATATAATAAATTAAATATATAAAGAAGATATTTTTATAAAAAAATAAAAAAAAATAAGTAAATATGATTTTAGTAAATATAATACAAAACTTAAGCTAATATATATTATTATTTTTTAAATAATTAAAATTAAATATTTTAATATATTAAATTATATATATTTAATTAATAATAATAAGATTAAGTAATTTGAAATTATTAGAAAATTAATAGTTAATGAAGCAAGTAAATTATATATTTTATTTATTATTATAATTATAATTAAAAAAATCATGAGTAAAGAAAAGCTTAATATTATAATTCAAAATTTATATAGAATTAAAGTTATAAATATTTAATAAAAATTATAAATAGCTTATTTTATTAATAAATATAATTTAGAAATTAATATTAAAAATATTCTTAATTTTTTAATTTATAAAAATTATTAAGTTGAATATTTCTAATATAAATATAGATATATATATATATAGATATATATAATATTATATAAAAATTATCTCAAGTTTTTATTTTTATAAATTCCAGATAGTTAAAAAAATTATAACTTTTTAAATAACTAATAATTATAAATTTTATATATAATATTAATAAATATTTATAATATCTTTTTATATTATATATTTGTAATAATTATAAATATTGAAATATTAATATTTATTTCTTATAAATAATAAAGATAATAATATAATAATTAAAATACTAAAGATAATTTATAAACTTATATTTTATTAATATTCCTGATATATACTTTCTAATTAGAATAGTATAAAGATTAATAGTATTATAAATACTTTTTAAAAATTATATATAATAAATAAAATTATAATATAATTCTTTATACAGTATATATAATATATATATAATTATATAGGATTTATCATTTAGTAATATGCAATTAATTAGTCTTAATCATATATAAAAAAATAAGAATTAATTATAAAAAGATTATTTATAATATTATTATTACTTAAATTATATTAAAAATATAAAAAAATAAATATTCTAAATATAATAATATTCATCTCTTCTATTCTAAATTATTTTAACTAATTTATTAAAGTTTTTTTATAGTAAATTTAAAAGAATAATAACTAAAAAATTTGATTTTATAAATATTATACTTGCTTTATAATATTTTTTATTATAATTTTTTACTTATTAAATACTTGTATTATATTAAAATATATTATAAGATTACTAATCTTGATAATAAAAAATAACTTGATTCTGAAAAGATTATTTTAATTTCTATTAGAAATAAATTTTTATAACTAATCTTGATAATAAGATTTTGAAAGAAGTTTATAAATTTTTCTATTTTATTTAAAAGCCAATTGTAAATAAAATCATTATTATAAGTATAAAAATTATAAAAGAAAAGTTATTATCAAATCTAATATCATCAGTATACTCTTATATATTCTTTTATTATTATTTACTTTCTTATTAACATATTCTTTATAAGTATCTTTTTGATTTTAACAAGTTATTAATGATTGATATTTGAAAGAAATATTCATAAAAATCAGTTTTGAAGTATATGAATACTATGAAATAATCAAAATATTTGAGCCTATTCAGATTTAAATGAAGAGAGAGGCAGAAATATAAAGATTATAAGTAAATAAATTTTTAGAAAGAGTGTGAAACAAGTATTAAAAAATTGAGAATGAAGATGATAATGATATTACTAAAGTATTTATTATAAGTTATTGAATTCAATTTTAAAATTAAAATATAATAGTTTATTATTTTATAAGTTAATTAATTCTATAATTATATTTATTACTATTATTTTTTACAAAAAAATAAATGAGCTTGTATTTATTACAAATTAATGATCTTTATAAGCTTTTATTCTCAATTATTAATTAATCAATGATTGATACCATTATTATGATTGTCTGTTATTCGTATATTTTTCACATGATCTGGATCCGGATTGAATCCAAAATCACATGATACTACCCGGCTTTAGTGGATCCCCTAATATGGATCTGAATGTAAAAAGATTATGAATATTTAACAATTGATATTTGTATGGATTGTAACACATCAATACTAGACATTGCTAAGTATGACTACTATTTCCTGCATGATCTCCGGAGAGAAACAAGGTTCCCATCAGGAGAAAGATTCTCCGAGCACCATTTTCATCTTGATTAGAATGAAATCTACTGTAAATTCTGCAGATTTTGCAGCCGTATGGTTTATAACGTGATTTATGTGTTTTGGCATATTGATGACTGGAATTATAAGTTAATGATGATAAGTCAACTATTAATGACAAAAAATTTCATTAAGTTTAATTGTTAAGAGAACTTTTATCTAGATTTATCGGTTAAATTATTTGCTTATAAAATATTCAATATTTTATCAAGATTATTGATAAAGAAAACATCTTTTTTATGACATATTGTTTCCAATATTGAAGAAATTTGATTAAATATAACAAAAATATTTATTTTTGATTTTATGTGTTTCATAAGCAATTAATGCAAAAATAACTAGATTTATTACTTTTTTTCTTGTCACGTTTATGACATTCAATTTAACATGAAATTTTGTACAAATTGAAAATCGAAATTATAACAATAAATTAATAAACAATAAAAATATCAAAAAATCTTATTCTATGCTTAGTTTAACCTGATCCTGACTAACAAATGCACGACCAGTTTCAATACCGGGCACCAGATAAGAAATATCATCCCAAGGATGTCGATAAAGACCTTGTTTTAGTCGTTTTTGATCAAGATAATGACCTGTTCGTACAGTGATTGCATATTTGAAAAGCAAGCAATTAATTTTCGAACGCGTTGTAAAACAAATCATTCAAAGACAAAACAAAAAAAAGCTACCAATGAATCCAATACTTCGTCCTAAAACAAATAATCCATTCAATGCACCAATCTTGATGTATTCTTCTGCTTCTTCGCGACTGAATGCACCCGATTCACGTAGCAAATCAACAAAACATACGGCGATAGCACCATCCAAATTTAATATTAAGGAATCTTTCTTTTGTGTGGTGAGATCTTCAACTGCTAGCGCATAATCGAGTAGCTTGGTTGCCGGAAAATGTTTTTTTGCGAATTCTTTAAGGAGTTCTACACGTAGATCGGGATTATTCCGTGATTTAATTTTATGACCAATTCCAAGAATTCTAATAATGAATAATGAAATTGTTAACTGCATGTATGATCCAAGATATTATCATAATGCTTAATAAATATATGAACTCACAATTTGTTTTGTCTCCTCATCGAAGTCACGAATTCCCGTGGCGTTAAGCTTTTATCATAAGCACCGGTAAATAATTCTGCAGCACCGTCTAATGCACCTCCAAATCGATCCCCCTATCAAAAAAATGATTAGTCAAAGAAATTACGGTTAAATTCACAAGAAGATTTCCTTATATTTACAATAGTCAATAGACCAGAACATAGACTTGATATAAGATCCTTTCCGGCACGAGCAGTGACAATTGTATTATGTGCACTATTAAATTTTGATATATAGAAAATAAACTGGATTAAATCATAAGGATGTAAAAATACATATTAATACTAACCCTGATACCGCAGGTCCATGATCAGCAGTCAACATCAAAATCATTTCAATAAAACGACAAGCGTAATCAGGTAATCGTCTCTTAAACCAAAGTAAACTTAATACACCGCCTATGCCGATATTTTCTTTGAAAACATCTGAAATTCTCATTCCCGCATATAATAGCTCTTGCCCACGATCATCGCAAATAGTTGATACAAAACTTGCTGGTTTTCGCACTAAACCAAGTTCCTGAGCCCAAGAATAATCAATAGGAATCTTCGGCGTTTCCGGTTCTGGTTTAGGTACTATAGTACCCTCCGAGACAAGTTTTTGATAAATTTCATTCAAAACAAGAGGTAATTTCTCAAAAGTTTCCGGAACAATTCCACCTGCTGCTCTAATTGCTGAATTTTTCGCGTCGGCAGTCTCAAGATCTGATTGTGCTAAAGCTCCAGCGTGGCCGAATTGTACTTCAGTGGTGAACATTTTGGCACAGGTTCCAATACACCAAGCAATCAATGGTTTCTTAATACGTCCCCCTTTAATTGCCTCACATACTCGATATTCTTCTACACCTCCCACTTCTCCAAGCAATAGTAAAATTTTACAATTCGGATCATTTTCAAAACGCAATAAGTGATCAATAAATGTTGATCCGGGATATCGATCACCTCCGATCGCAACACCTTCGTAAACACCATCAGTAGTTCTAGAGACGATATTATTCAGCTCGTTAGACATACCACCAGATTTCGATACATAAGCTACGGAACCTGGTCGATATAATTTAGAAGAGACTATATTATCCATCATTCCACCAGTATTGCCAATTTTAAAGCATCCAGGTTTGATGCCACCCACAGTAGCAGGACCAATAATTAGAACACCTCTTTTTTTAGCCTCGAAAAGAATTTGTCGTGCGCGTCTTTCCGGGACACCTTCAGCAATTATTGCGATTGTCTTTATTTGATTGGAGTATTGGAAAAATTCCATAGTAGATTCATATGCTGATCGTGAAGAAGCGAAATTCACAACGGTGTCTGCTTCAGGGTGTTTAGCAATAGCATCAGCAAGATTATTAAAGACGGGAAGAAGAGTTTCTTTTGTCCCCCAGTAGAATTTTTGAACGTGATTTCCACCGAATGGATAAATCATCGCAGCAACTGATGGAACTTGTCGTTTACATATATAATCAAAATCCAACATCCCTTGTACAGCACGAGGCTGCATTCCGTAGACAAAAGCGCGAGTTTTATCGGTAAATGTTGAATACCAAGGTTTTTGTGGGGCTTCAGTACTTTCAAAATAAGTCATACGTTCACGTGGGTCAGCGACAGGTGTTTGTAAATCTTCCGTACTTCCGTTTGTTTTTGTTTGCGTAACAGAATTTGAAAAAGTTCCCAAAATTTGATCTTGAAGAGAATTTCCTGATAAATTCGACGTTTCAGCAGCATTGCTATTGAGACCAGATCCACGACCCAATAAAGCTAACGGCACGATCTCAGTAATATGAGTTTCAGGACCAAAAACTTGAATTTCCACACCTAAATCTTCACCCAATTGTCTCATGGCTTTTAAGCCTTCTTGATAATTTGGTCCCCCCCGCCTCACGAATATTCTAGCTTTGTGCATGATTAATAATTTCTTGTATTCTCGAAGAGCTCTGATTAACCCTTTGAATGTGACCGCGACGTTGGTAAAGTTAGCGATACCTCCACCAATAATAAGCACCTTACCCTCAGGATGAGGAATTGGATTACGCGTCATTAAATCTAAAATTGTTTTTGCATACTCATAAGTTTGTGTTTCGGTAGGGGCACCTGAATATTCACCATAGTTTGCGAGCTCATGCGCAAATCCTAATGCAGCAATCGCGTCACTATATTTTACAGATTAAAATAGAGTTTTATTAGATGATACAAGAAAGAATAGAAAATGATATATATATATACACACACACACATATACATACCTATATACAACTGAAGCTCCACCACCGGCCACCATTGTCCATATTCTTCCTTCTTTATTTAGAATAGTTAATTTCAATGATGCACCAGTTTTTGAATCCAATTCTTGAACATATGCTTCCTCTTTAGTTGATTCACGTCCAAAAGGAGCAGGAAATTCCAATGGAGGTCCTTGATCAATCTGAGTTTTCGAAGTTTCATATTGACCGACAATACCGATACTTTGTGGTGCTCGTGCTATTGCCCATTTTGGTCCGGCTTCGGATTCAGCTGTCTGATCAATTTTTGCGGCCAAATCAAGATAATAGACTTTGGGTGGTTCACCATCAGAAGCAGGATCGAGCACGACCAAAGGATTGATTTCAAGATAGGTAAAATGTAAATCTACATAAACAGCATATAACCTCGAGATGAAATCAACAAGAACGTCCTTCTTGCTCTCCGGTACATTAATTAGCAATTTTTCTTTAATTTGATCAGCCGAAGGAAAATCCGCATCTACTGGAATCAAAAGTTTCAATGCTTTGGCATCAACATCACCAACTTCAATACCACCTTCATGCGTAAATAAGATATAATCTCCATCACGCACAGAATTTATATTAATATAATATTCGGTATGTTGAGGATGTGGGACAAAAGGTTCAACGATAAATGTTTTTAACACGCCAGTTATCAAATCGATCTATCAATTAATGGACAATAAGTAAATTGAAAACTAAGATAAAGGTTGTAAAATAAATAATTTAGAAAACTCACTTTTATCTCCTTTCCAGCCCTTTCAATAACCCATTCACGAACTTGAGGCCAATCAGCATTCAACAATAAAAGTCCCGACTTTCCTCTTCGTTTGATCAATTGATCGGGTTTAACTACCAATTTTTCAGTTAATAACCAAGGATGTGTTTGTTCAAGAACATTCAAGGTATGCTGCATTTGATTACTGAACGCGACAGGTGGATTGGAAATAGTTTTATCATGGAGAGTGGAAGTGTCAAAAGCAACATGAGCTACTTTACTGGGCGGAATAAATTTTGAGGTAGACGCAGTTTCATCTTTGGATAATGAGGGAGAACGAAGCAACCAATAGGCAAGTAATAGCTTTCCGTCATATTCTCTTATTGCTTTCGCGGACATTGTTATTGATAATTTGGAGTGGTAACAAGTATTAAAACTTTATTATAATTTCCGAAATACACGAAGATTAATACAGATATGACGGAAAAGAAATAAGTACTTTGTTTTATTCAAATACCTATATGTATATATATATATGTATATATATAGGTGTGTGGGGGAAAGAGAGAAGAAAGAAAGATGCAGAATTTTCGGAAAGTGTTCCTATAAGTATATAAGCCGCCTAATCAAAAGTGAGACGACGCTCTTCGGTCGCCAAACTTAAACTTTATCGTTCTAAAAAATCCCAACGGGTGATTATAATCTCAGTAACTCAAAAAGTAAACGATCATCCTTATCCTTGATCAGACCTCGAAAATTGGGGTTTCATGTGAACATTATCTTAATCAAGTCAAATGGTGATTTATTCCTTTCCCCCAAAAACTTATTCCACACACGCGCGTAAAATTTCTTCAATTATTGTATTATTTTAAATTGCGCGCGTTTTTGGTGTTCACATTCTAAGAGTATTTCGATTTAGATGATTCGAGAAGAATCAATTTTTTTAATTCAAATTTGCACGATATTTTCACGAATCAGCGAACCCACGTGAAGTATAAGTAAAATATCACCTGAAAATTTGTGCTATTAATGTCCTAAAAAAAAAGATACACGTCAAATCACACCATAAATTTCGTTGTCACTATAGGAAACCATCAATAATGTCGTTATAAAGTGGTGAATTTATATCATCTTGGCACAATTTTTCAAAGATAAAAAGACTATTAAGAGGTTGATTTGTATACTGCTTTAGAATAATCATTTCTATTGAATAGTAAGAAAACTCATCACTTAAATATAAAATCACGGACGTTGAACATTTTCATGTTTTCCGAGTATAGATATTAATGCTCTTTGCATATGTAGCAAGGAAATTAAATCAATCATGAATTGTCGAATAAATAAATAAAATCCATTCATTTGGATGCATCTAAATCAACAGTGACATCAACGGTTTATCTTATCTCCCAGCATTAACCCTAACTTTGCTCTAAACCCACTCTAAACCCAGTCGTATCCCTAATCTAATTTGGCAATTTTCGTTTTCATTCATTCTGTTTGGTAAAGTACCAGTAGCCCTCGTAAATCGTCGCATCAAAGTAACGTGGTTCAGTAAGCTCCCATAAATAAAAGAAGAATCCAAATTCCGATCAGAAATGCCACATAGATAGCTGAATTAATTTTTCCGTAAGATAAAAGGTTTTATTTTGAATTATTGAATTTTCGAAAAAAAAGGAATAACAAAAATAACTCATTATATCATCTTCCAACACTCATACCCCTAAAATTGACGCTGGGAAAGCCCATCATATTGCAGAACGAGTGACAAAGAAAAAGAGGAAATATGTTACCTATCGGAAGAAAAAAGAATTCTATAAAGATTACTTATTTTATACCTTATAAAATAGTATCTTCGTAAATAATGTTACCTGTTCGAAGAAAAAGAAAAGTCGCGTACCATCCATAAAGGGTCGTGTATGTGAACTGCATTACTAATAAAAATATTGGATCATAATTATTCTTCAATGTATCTGGTGCATGAAACCAATGTGTATAAAAACGTATTATATATTTACGAGATTGTAGAATACCGATCATAGCAGCTTGTTTGTTTTTTCCATTATTCACATGCGTGATGTATATGCGCTATATCACGTACATTTCATATAATAATCGTCTATTAATTAAAAAGATTATGGCATTTAACTGAAAAGATCAAGGAAGAAATAAATAATTACAAGTATTATTATAATATTATATTACCAATCCCAAAAAACAATGGAAACACAAGAATTATCCATTCCCTTGAAAATATAGCGTACGCAAGTAACGGTACCATACATCATCTAAACACAAATTCCTCTGTAAATGGTGCCTATCAAATTGATGATATTCATGATGAATATAAATGTTATGTCACATTTAGTTAATATATTCACGAATATATAATTCCTAAATCCAGTTAAACTACTTATCAACGCTATTACATCTCGACACCAATTGAAACGCGTTTGAAATGGTAAGAACCACATAATTAATAATGGTCCAAGGAAGAGTATGCTTGTAAGGAATAAGGGTAGTGTTGCCTGGTTAAATAAAATTTGGTATCTGCTGGG
>CAJVPS010003121.1:0-10795 GCA_910591765.1 Ambispora leptoticha
TAAAAAATTTAAAACAAAAAATCAGAATAAGTTATAACTTAATTACATCATGGCTTGTCCTAATATTTTAAGTTTTTTACTAATATTAAAGCTTGAATTACATTTTGTTGTCTACTAAACTTCTATAGTTATATAATAAAAACCTAAACTATTCAATGAGTTGGTGAATAAACAATTTATCAGAATTCTCCTGTTCCTGGTTTTAGCGCAACTGCGTTGCGCAGCTACCTTATTTTTATAAATTCTGAGACATTTAGCGAAAAGTTGACTGACTGAATATTTGCTGATTCAATAAGTTTTGATTTAGCAATAACCATTGTCGAAATCACAAACTTTTTGAATTAGCAAATATTTGGTTAGTTAATTTTTTGTCAGACATTCCAGAATTTATAAAAACAGCTGTAAAAGTCTAATATATACTAGAGGTGTAGACGAATCATCCTAATGATTGGCTTTAGAAAAATACTATCTTAATAATACACTAAGTGCTTGCTTATTAGGTGGAAGTACCTAAACAATACTCTAGTTAAGCATAATAGCCAAGAAAATAAATGCTAATAAAAGTTGAATTGTATGCATGGAGCTAAAAAACTTTCATATTTCAGATCAATTGCATATTCCAATACTGGATAACTTAACTTTATTTGAGAACTACGTAGCACTATTGTTTGATGATAACAATATAAAACCTGCAACGAGTATGACGAAAAAAAAATATATTAACTGCATCATCATCTTCAAGTTTATGTTTGTAGCCCTGTATTAAATTGGCATCGAGTTAAAGTTTTTCTCAGTTTATAATACTGTTTATAGCAGTGTTGATATAGAATAGCTTTAAACAAATTGTAGACAATTATAGGCAATTTTAAATAAAAAAACAAATCTAAATTACTCAAAATTTTATTAAGATAACCTATTTTAATCTTTTAAGCAAAAATATTTAAACTAATTTATTAAATTTTTTTTTAAATATACAGATTGCAGATAGTTTTGTTCTATTAGCTATATATCTAAAAACAATAGTAAAATTTATTTTATTATCTAAAGTATAAATATTAACAGTATAAATATCATATCTTTTAATTGTTAAGAGATTTGGTAAATCAAATATAAAAAATATTTCATTTATGTTACTAATAAGAAACAAAAAATAATTATATTAAATATGAGAATTTAAAATATAATTAAAAAAAATTATTTTTTCTTCTAGATTTTTTAGTAATTACTATAAAATAGTAATTTAGCAATAAATTGATAGATTATAATATTTTAAAAAACTATATTTTGGATAAATGAAAATGTTTTTGCAGTTATTAATTTTTAGATAATAAAATTTTGTAATTAATATTGTTCTGTAATCTAATGATAAGGTTTTTTTAATTTGTAAATAATAGAGCAAGTATCTATTATGTAATTTAAAATTTTTTAATAAAGCTTTAATTAACATTTCTTTTTATAAATCTAAACATATAATTAATTAGATTACATATAACTCTTCCTAACGATCACTCGTACCAAATTTATGGCTAACGAAAACAGAAACTTGTTGAAGAAAAGTAGATGAGACAACTACAATAACAGTTTTTATAGTGGTCAAGGTTTTCATTTCTATTCTTCTGAACTCTTCTATATATTCAGTATGCAAGTTAAAAGCATTCTTGTACAAGATAACTAGCGAGAAGGTGGTGCCCTTGTACAAAAAATTTTAATAGAAGCTATGCTTCTGCTGATGAAGTTAAAGATAGTTAGTCTAAGGAGAACAACAAGCAAGTTTTCAACACACTCTCTACCGAAGTTTATGGATATCTACAAACTGAAACCCTACACCAAACTCTACTCTTTGCACTTTTCAAAATTTTCACCAAAAAGTGGAAAAAACAGCATACTCCCATTGATTGCTTAACAACAACAATCACTATCGAAAAAGAAAAGTCATATACAGGAGTACGTGTCTACTTTTGGATAATAGCATTGTATCAGTTACCTCAAGAGGTTACAGTGTTTACACCGAGATCTACAGAAGCTGAAAAGCATAGGTCGCTTAACTTTGGCCAGGAACAAGCACTAGCACAAGAATATATTGCAGAATATCACACCAAACTCAGTGGGACCACAAGAAAAATTTCAGACTTGGCCTCTACTCAAGAATAGATATTTTATATATCTTAATATAGACAATAAGTAACTAGTGTAAAGTTTAAACTAGATTATTTAGTAGTCTATATAATTTTTACAATTCGGCATGAGTTTAATAGTATTATCTTTATTTTCTTTTCTTTTATTTTGTTTTTCTTTTATATATTTTTTAGTTTTATTTGTTTAGATGGATCAAATCTGAATGTTGAGGTATCACCCCTTTTTTTTCTTGCTCTTTGTTTTGTATCTATATTTCATAGAAAAGATGATACTGATAGGCATGTGGCACTAGCCAATGATCGAAAGATTCATGTCTCTAGGAAGTTAAAGGCCCGGAGAGAGGCAAATAGCCACTAGATGATATCGCACCTGGGCTTTAAGCTGAGTGAGTCACTTGTTACAGTTAAAGAAGTATTAGCTATAGTTAAATTCTTGTAATTTTGCTTGGTTATCATCTTAATAAAACAGTAGCAAGACATGCCAAAAAATAAAAATAAAAAAATAATTAGATTAAATATAAAATTTTTGAATACTTTTTTAATGTTTGTTTTTTTTTTTTTTTTTTTTTCAGTATTAAGGTGACTTCTTGGTTGTCTGCTTTTATTCAATTATTGTTAACTTTTACAGTAAGGTATGTATAACAAACCGTATACATATTTGGAGAGTACAACTAGCCATATATGCAACTTTTGGTTGCCTATTTAAGTAAACACTCAGAAGGTTCTACACTAGCTGCTATACTTATAACCTTACTGAGTTACCTATTTAAACCCTTTGCACCTATATACATTAATCATCTAATCGAGCGAGGATACGCAGTACCTCTTTATTTTCAGACATCTGACTTAGGACTTTAAAGCAGGCTCTTATTAAATCCTTTATCCTCGAGATAAACCTGCTAAAGCTTTCTGTACCCACAAATCTAGCTGGTCTAGACTTTTAGTAACTTATGCCAAGTCTGAGAACAAGTACTTACAAGCCGAAACTGTACCATTACCTACTACTGCCCTTGTAGAGTTCATCTAAGCCCCAGCATCCACTATACGGACTATCTCTCCATATACCCATCATTCCAAACTTCCAATCCAGATAGCCCAGAAGGGCTGTGACCTGCCTCTGGTCTCTACAGTTAGGTCCTTTTTCTCTAGTTACTTTCCAGCAGCCTGGTTGGTGGAGTGCCTTGCCAAACACTTCGATTCTGTTCAGTTTTCTGGTTTCCTGGTTGATAATCCTTTACATAGTACTGTCGAAGATCTGTGCTACCTCTCTACTCGGGTCTTGTCAAGCAGGCTTCCATGTGCACCGACCTTGGATTTACACGACTGCTTTACTCAGGTTTTGTGTAACTCGTATATTATACTATTGTTTCACAGTCTTTCAGTACAAGCTGGTGTGACCTAGTTACAGATGTTGATCCGCTCTTACACTCACAGTTGCTGTAACACTGTACTAAGAATTCAAATTTTCGTCGCCAGTAGGATTCGAACTTTGTTTTTGCCACTTGGAGATGCAACAACTTCACCACTTCACTAAGTTACCACACCCTTTTTAATGTTTGTTTTGTTTATATTTTTTTTAAAATAAGTAATAATATTTAATTTTTCTCAAGTATTCTACTTTTTTTTAATTTTTGTATTATATATGCTTTTGAAATTTTTTTATTATTTGAAATGCTATTTTTTTTTAATAAAAAAAATAAAATTACTAACATTGTTTAAGGTACTGCTATTTGCACCATGGTTTTTGCTATTTTAAATCATTAGTTTGACCAGAGTTAAGGTTAGTTTTAGTCAAATTAATAGTGTAAATAGCAAAAATTATAATGCAAATAGCAATTTTCTATTATTTATATAGATATTAATATACTAAAAACAATTATAAAAAATATTGTTATTTTGTTTTTAAATATTTACAACTTTTTTTTTTTTTTTTTTTTTTATACCTTCGCAATGTTATGAAAGAATGAATTTTTATTAGCTATTTTAGTAGTATATTCTTGGCTAGCAAAAGTATATATAGCCACATATACAACTTTTGGTTGTCTAATTTAAGTAGTCCGCCTGAAGGTTCTACACTATATGCTATACCTGTAATCTAACAAGGAGATTACTTATTTAAACCCTCTGACATTCCGGTCCTGCACTACCATTACAATTACACCAATTCATAACCTTGTGCTGCTTCTTATTGAAAACAATCTAAATCAATATCTGCTATACTACTTGAACCCTAATTCTATAGATAACCCAGTAGGGTTCTTATACTATCGGATTGCTCTAAGGAGAGTATAGTACATACTCCCTTAATCTTTCTATATCCCAAGCACTTCCAGATTAGGCTACGAATACCTTTCGCAGCAGCTGAAACTACTACTAGCAGTTAAAACAAACTATTAAACTGCACAATTCTGGTATCTGATACTTTTGCAAGGTTCATTCTGATCCCAATATCTACATCAAGCCAGTTCTTATACTGATCCCTCCCCAACTACCAAACCAGTTAGCCTAGACAGGTCATTATACCTAGGCTTTAAGTGCCTTCTGGTTTTACTTCTCTTGGTTTCTAATTCCGTAGTATAGGACCCTTTTCTCCAATAAGACTCCGGTGGCCAGGTTGGTGGATCCTTCTTGCCCCAGAGTTTTCGTCTGGTTTTTCAGTCTCCGGTTTCTGCCTTTTCTACAGTATTGTCAAAGATTTTCACTATCTTCTTATTCAGGTCTTGCCAAACAGGTTTCAATTATTCTAGTTCCTTGGATTTAGTTCACTTAAGAGCTGCCATTTCGAGATAGTAGTACCAAGATTACAGATAATATATCTAACCAATTATCGAATAATTGTTACCAGTATACAGGCTTATTTTTCTAAAAATGTTTCTAGTGGAAATTGAACTCTAGACCTGCCGCTTGGGAGATAACAACTTAACTACTACTCTAAATCACCACACCCCTATTTACAACTTTTATTTCTAAAAAAAACTAAAAATTCTTTTTGTTTTTATAATTCTTTATAATTGCAAAAAAAAATTTAATAAAAAAAAAACTTTTTATGAAATTAAAAAGAAAATTACTATGATTCACAGCCTGTGAAATTCACAGGTCTGCATTTAGCTAATCAAATTTATTATAGTTTACTTCAAAAAAAGTTTCTATTTAAATTAGAGTTGGGTTAAGGTTATAATAAATAATAAATTTTATAGTAAAATTTAGCAAGAAATTTTTTACTTATAATGCCAAAGGTGGTTTCTTAAGCTAAATTTTGTGTTATAAGTAATTTTTTATTTTTTTTTTATAAAAAAACTTTGTTTTTGCTATACAAAGAAATTTGCAGACCATATTAATTCTGCAATTTTGATTAATTAGATGCAAAGCTGTGAATTTCACAGTCTGTTAAGATTAGCAATTCTTATTAAAAATTATATAGTAAAAAAAATTATAAAAAAATTTAAACAAAAATAATTATTAAGTAATGATACAAACTCTTTCCCATACAATTTCGTAAGGAAAAAGTAAAAATAAAAAAACAAGATAACTACTCAATACAGGTTTAATAACTACTTTAACCAAGGCCTAACAAGGGCAATAGCCCTTGTACCAAAGAAAAGAAAATATTTTCCTCTTGAAATACAGAAAACTTGCAACAAAAAATCAAAAATATAAAATTTGTTCTTCCACGAACAAAAAGAAAAAAACAGTATGTTTCAATAACAAGAAAACAAAACCACAACAAATGTAGCTACTTCAACACAAGAAGTAAAACCAGCTACAAACAAGGCTAATTGGGAAGAGCTAGTTTCTTAAGAAGAAGAAAACCAAGGCTTGGCCTTTACAAACACATTAATATGTAATAATAAGAAACAACAAAACAATAAAGAAAGTTATATAGCAAAACACATACAAAATCATATGACCTCAAATCATGAACAACCATCAAAACAAAACATGTCTGGTGTTACAGAATTCTCTAAATACAATCTATATATTGTAAGTTCATCTTCTAAAAGAAAAGCCAAAGAGGATTTTAATTAACCAAAAGATACAATAACTAAGAAGTAGTTAAGTTTATTTCCCAAACTAAGAAAAGGCCAATCAACATATGCAGCTTTCTCTCCCAGAGAACAAATAAGAACTAAAAATGAAAATGTATTAATTATTGAAATACAAGATATCCAAAGCTCCTTTAATAAAATAATGGTCTTGCTTTATAAAAGCATTAAACAAGATGTTATAGCAGCAAAACAATACTTCAAAAAAGGAAATCGCATACACTTAGAGATTATTTTTACTAACAGAACTACTCTGGGTGTCTATGCAGCCAAAGGCATCAATATTTTTAACAAAACTTATTCCAACAGATTCAAGCAAATCTTTTCTTCTAATTAAACTCCATAATGTACCATTAGGAAGAAAAGAAGAGATAATAATGCTAATCAAAAATGCATTTCAAGATTTAGGCAAAATAGCCTCAATTAAACCACTAGTTATTGAAGAAACTCTATATTTAACAGATCAATAGATTGTCATTTCGATACAACCAAAGATGCTGATTTAGAAAATCATATTCCTCACTTTACTCATCTTAGAGACAACAAAGTTATAACCAAATAGAAGTTAGCTTCTAAAGTTTGTTACTTCTATAACCAAGAAGGTTATATAAAAAAAGAATGCACTCAATTCAAAGAATCAGTTGCACTAAGACAACATTATCAGGAGTTTAAAGAATCTTTCAAAACAAGAGACAGTGACTACTACAATAAAGCAGCACAGGCAGAAGAAACTCCTTTAGAAACTAATATAAATAAAGATTCAAGAGATGAATTAATAACAGTAGATGTGCCAGAAGCAGAGGCTGTTACTCATAGCACTTCAAACAAAAATGAGGATCCCTGAGAAGAAGCTAAACAAGATTCCACTTTTATTAAAACTGAACTTACAACAAGAAATAAACTTGCTCTGAATGGTTTATTCTTTAACAATAATAACAAAGAAAACAATCCTCTTTCAGAGGATGGATTTACAGCAACTCCTGTGAAAGAAGACTTCACAGTGGTATCCTACAAAAAGAAAGACAAAAAGTTAAAAATATTCGCAAACAGGCAACAGCAAGACAAGCTCTATATAAAAAAGGACGTACAAAGAAGAACACTCCAAAAGCTCAGTAAAGCATATTAACTCTATATATATAATGACTAAAGCAATAATTAAAATTGCAACTCTAAATGTAAAAGGATTTAATGATCTGATCAAAAGGTATAAAACAATGATACTTCTAAAATCTTACAACTTAGATATAATATTTTTACAAGAAACAAATCTTAACAATCAAGCAATACAAACCTTTATAAAGAAACAATGGATCTATAACTCAATTTGGACAAGCAAAACAGCAATACTGGCTAATAGAAAAAAATTAAATTTTAGGATATAGAGATTATATATAATGGAAGGGTTATTTCTACAAGCTTTCATATAAAAATCGATCTTTTTCAGTTACAAATCTCTATGCTTCACAAATATAAAGAACAGAATGAATTTTTTTAATAAGTAGTCTCCACATTATAAAAAATATTCTATTAATATTCTAGCAGGAGATTTCAATATAAATCTTAATCCTGCTATAGATAAAATAAGGCAAACTGCA
This sequence comes from Ambispora leptoticha, assembly GCA_910591765.1. NCBI lineage: Eukaryota > Fungi > Glomeromycota > Glomeromycetes > Archaeosporales > Ambisporaceae > Ambispora > Ambispora leptoticha. The sequence continues at coordinate 7,774 of CAJVPS010003121.1, forward strand.
TTTCAAAATGACAGTATTAGAATTCAACTTAAAAACTTGGTAAAGAGCTATATAGACTCTGCTCTTTATATAAAACAGAAACCTTTTCTTATATTTCATCAAAAATTTCAAAATAACAAAACAATGGCAACCAGACTTGATTATATCTTTATAGATGAGAATCACAAACATCTTATTAGTAAACTCTTTCTGACGATCACCTAAAAATTACAAAAATTAACAAAATATAGAAGAAAGATACTCAAAAAAAGACCTAAATAAAGCTAGAATATAGACAAAATTAACACAAAACGCAAAAGAACAACTGACACAACAACTAACATAACAACAAAACAACAACAGTACAAAAAACACAACAAGAAAACTAAAAACTTCAACAACCAGTCCTCAACGGACTTGGTAGAAGAAAACAGCTTGCAAAAGCAAAATAATACATATATACCAGTGTATGCACCTAAGTTACCAATAGACAACAGTATGGACAACCAAGAAATACAGAATACAAACAACAACCAACAAACTTCTGCCTAAAGTAAAAGACGCCGCTACAACAATATACCCATCTCTACAACTTACAAAAAATCGACAAAAAGTGGGCAAAACAGTTTACCCCTGCCAAAACACACTATGACATCATACGTTATACAGAATAACACAACAACAACTATAATGGGAAATAACAACAACAACAACACAACAATCACAGGAAACACAAACACACAAAATAACACAAATATAGCAGACGCACAAACACAGCCACCAACAAACAAAACACATGACCTAATATCCAATACAGGAAATAACTCCAAAACAACAGCTATGCAGGTAGATATAGAAAATACAACAGCTACAACTCATAATCAAAACAAAACAGGAAACCAAAACATCAATACCCAACAAAAATTATACAGCCACGTACTACAACAAAATATCCACCAACAAGATCAAATGCAAATAGATGAGGAAGCACTACACGAGTAAACATAAAGTTGGATTAAACATATACTCCAAGAACTGGACAACCAAAACCAAAACAAGTTTGACTACAGGATTTGGCCAATAGACAAAATAATTACAGCACTCGACGACACAAATGGCATTGAAGAATTTATACAATACAAACTAACAACACAACCCACACAAAACCAGATTCCAAAGGCCATATTTCTTAAATTCAAATATCTAGATCCTGCATTCTTTACATCTTTCACCCAAAATAGACAAACCACACCCGCACACCAAAATGAATTTACTAACTTACTCAAAGCAGCTATCGCTAAATACAAAGACAAAAATGAAATCACTTTAACAAACAGAGAAACTAGAGACATAATCCAACACAAACTGAGACAAAAATTAATGATAGAATATCTTACAAATCTCAACTTTAGACAGCTTCCACCAAGCAAGACATACCAGATAATCAAATACAGCCGAAACTTTATCTGTGCAAAACCTATTACAGACTACAAACAAATCCAAACAGCAGTTAACCAAGTATACAGCATTCAACGACAACAACTACCTGAAACTCCTGAAGAAATAGACAGCCAAACCAAAAACATACTACCTTTCGAATTACCAATTAAACAAAGATCTCAAACAAAAGCAATCGTTAACTCTCTTAGAGTAATTTTTAACTTCCCAAGCCTACCAGACACCTACTTTACTATATTACCAAACCTTCCAAACAAACCATCAGAATTAAAAGAAGAACTAAAAATCTATTTTCCCTTTACTGATCCAAAACAACTAAAAGAGCTTCGATTCTACAAAAAGAAACTCATCGACTACTACAGCTTTACTAAAATACCTGCAACATACTTTGCTCTACCATCAGAATGAGAACCCCTACCATTAACTTACCACGAACTAAATAATGGAGTTAGACACCTCTTCCCCATCGATCCATCATTAGAAGAAACAAATATTAGAGACATAGCAGAAGCACTTAGAAAATACTACAAGTTCAGAAGTATACCAAACGACTTCTTCATACAAAAATCTGTATTACTACAGGAACCAAACAAAATTAAACTACACACCAAATTTACCTATTCGATTACTGATAACAAAATAGCACAAGAATTCTTCAAAGAGGTAAAGACAAAATATAAGATAATTTTCCCTATAAACAAGTCAATCCTGACAGCCAACTCTACAAACAAACCAAGACTACCTTTAGACCCGACAGAGATCAAGGTATTCAATATCACAGTACCTATTACATCATCTAGAATACTAGTAGAAACAGCTAAACTCCTGAGAGAAGAATACTACTTCGAACACATCCCATTAGAATGGATCAATATACCTATCACACCTAATGAAATTCATAAGATCAAAACTAACAAAAACCCAACAATACCAGAAAACCTAGTTGAACTACAAGAAGCACTTGAAAAAATTACTGACGAAATCTACATCAATGTACCTATTAAACAACAAAAGGAAATTAACTCCACGATATCAATATTTCAACAGCACTTTGAAATTCCACAAATCCCAGACTACATACTAGAACTCCCTCCTCTCCCAAAACCAACTTGGGACATCTTCGTCTAATTATGTCAAGCTCAAAAAACTATAACAAGAACGAACATACAACTAATATACACAACACAAACAACTATATACAAACAGACACTATTAATTTAGCCTTACACAATATACGTGAACTCAATGACGATATCAAAAGACAACTATGGCTTGATTACTGCAAAAGAAAAAATATAGATATAATAAGCATAACAGAAACCAAACTCGCAGAATCAAAATATATAAACTTACAACTACATAATGAAACATACTATTTTTATATATCAAATACCACAGCAACAACAGCCAAAAAACAAGAATCAAGCATGGGAGTCGCAATAGCACTACACAAGAAATTACAACCATATATATATAATATACAAACTTACCCAAGAACAGCACTCAGTATTGATATATTCTTACCACACAAAAACCAACTTCGTATAATAGCAATATACCTACCTTGCAATAACAAACAACTCAA
>CAJVPS010003122.1:0-10794 GCA_910591765.1 Ambispora leptoticha
CCTCAGTTTTACACTTTTGGTACTTTGTCAACAACACACCTACTTACGTAGGACCAAATATATTATCACCTTTTGATGTCTTCTATAATGCTGACCATAGTTCAGATTTTTGGAATTGTTAACCAGAGGATCATCAAAAATAAGAATAGGAATCAGTTAAAAATTTTTAGTTGATTAGTCAGTCGACTAAAACAGTTAGTCATCGACTGACTAAAAATCGACTAATCGACTAATCGACTAATCGACTAATCGATTAATCGACTAATCGACTAATCGATTAATCGACTAATCGACTAATCGACTAATCGACTAATCGACTAATCGACTAATCGATTAGTCGACTAGTCGATTAATCGATTAATCGATTAGTCGATTAATCAATTAGTCGATTAGTCAATTAATTGATTAGTCGATTAGTCGGCTAGAAGAATAAATAAACAAAAAATAAATACTAGAAATATAGCAATAAAATTATAAAATAGATGATTAATAGACAAGTAACCTAACTAATCGACTAATCTACTAGCCGACTAATCGACTAATCGACTAATCGAGTAATCGACTAATCGAGTAATCGACTAATCTACTAATCGACTAATCGACTAATCGACTAATCGACTAATCGACTAATCAACTAATCGACTAATCGACTAATCGACTAGTCGACTAATCGATTAATCGATCGACTGACTATGAAAAAATTTAGTCGATTAGTCGACTAATAGTCGATTAATCGACTAATGACTATATGATTCCTATCCTTAACCTCAAGACTAGCTCTACACTGAAATAGAGCTATTTTTTTAATATTTTTATAAAAATATTTAGAATGCTAATGATTAGTGTTCTTGGTTTCGATTATTAATATTTTTTTACTTTTTTAAAAAAAAAGATTAAAAAAATAGCTCTATTTCAGTGTAAAGCTAGTTTAAAGCTTCAATTTAAAAAAAAATAGCATATTGTTTGAGTAATTATTTATTTCAATAAATGTAATTTTGGTAAAATTTATAGCGATAATCATATTAATATGGGTCCGATTTACAATATCAATTACATTACATAATAAATTACCAGTTTACATTCGAATCCCAATACCTAGAATCCCAGCGTTCAAAATCCGAAAGCAATTATTGATACTATCGGGATTTTATTTTCGGGATTTTGGGCATCGGGATTTTAAGTACCAAGATTCTGAGGTAAAACCAACATTACCATTAGAAAATCCGCAATTAGTGATGATCATTAGTATATAATTTTACTAGGCCGTTGCACACCCTAACGAGACGTGTTGAACATTGACAATAAGAAATTTGCTATCGATCTCCCATTTGTAGATATATCAAGAGTCGGCTCGTTCTGATATTCTTTTTCAATAATGCAAATATTGGAGAAAATACACGTTTTACAAGAGATTAGCTGATGGACTTTATATCTGTTCACATGCGCATTAATATAAATGTATTACTTAAAACTAACTCGTGTGTTTGTTAAATTTTTATTTCATATGAAACGGCACCGTTTTACTAGTATTATAATAGACTAACGTAATGCTTGTAGTTAAGAAAATAAACTAACAATTGAGTAACCTATACAAATAGGTTATATTCTTGAAATTCATGGATGCTAAATCAATACGATAATTTATTTGAGAAGGATAAAAAAAAACATCAAACGAATTATAGATAAAATAAAAAGATATAAATCAAAATCTAATAAATTTTTATGATTAGAGCATATTTTTCCGTAACATTATTTAATTTTTCTTGCCTATTTTATTGTCATCCAAAAGAGTATCTAAGCATTCAACTAAATCTGTTGTATCATAACGAGCTTCTTTAGGCATTCCAACAAGTTTTAAAATACCATTTACAATAACAAAAAAGCGGAAAGGCCATGGAGAATATAATTTTAAGAAAGTATCATCCATAGTATCAGCTAATACAGGAATCTCTAATTTGGTAGCTTTGATCATTTCACAAGCAGCAGTTAGATGATCAGTTAATGTACGATGTTCTTTAACATCTACAACATTACCAATTGGCCAAACATCACTTGCGTGTGCTTCTCGAATTTGAATCATATAAAAATCTATATGATCCTTATATCGGTTATAAATATCATTAAGTACATGAGATATGCATCGAAATAAAGGGCAGGTATATGATCCACCAAGAAGAACAAGGGGCCTTCCAGATTTATAGAGTGAATGTAAAGAAATACTAGTCAATACGTTAGCATTAATAATTTCTTTTGTAGAAATTGAAGAATCTACAGGAATTAATTGGCAATTTGGAGCTAACATTTCTTCAGTGAGATTTCCTACATTAGCAATGTTGTTACGAACATATAATTGAGTAGTTTGAAATGCAGGATCATCTAAAGGAACGAAATCAATCAATCAATCAATACAATACAATTGTGTATAAAAATATGAATATTCAATGAATAAAAATACCTTTGTAAATATGTGGAGCACGACGTAACAATTGCACAGCTTCATCCGAATATCCAGATTCACGAACTAAACCATACTGCATCTTATCAGTGACATCCATCCAATCCATTCCAAGTGTGGGATCAGTTCCAACTTTATAAAATTGGTTTTGTATTTCAGGTGATAATCGTTGTTGTTCTTCTTTTTGAAGCAATGTTAACATTTCTTCTTTTGTAGTTGGTAATATTGGATGGATGGTAACGGAGGGAACAGGGATATTTTTTAAATTATCGTTTGAATTTGGAGGAATCCAAAGTTTCAAAAAATTATGCTGAACATTATGAAGCAAATCAGACATTGAAATACAATTACAACACAAATCATAATCAGGGCATTCTTGACATTTATATCTATTTCAGAGAAAAAAGAAAGCATTATATAAATATTCAAAAGAGATCACGACTTGAAATAAAATGAATATTGTGTATATAACCTTGTTCCTTTCCAACCGCTTTTACCACAGTAATCGCAAGCAATATCAATATGAACGCCACTTTGTAGAATTTCTTCATTTGTTGGTGTATAACGCGTAAGTGGTGGCAATGCATCAAACTCTGTTCGACAACTGGTCTCATGAAACATCCCACCACGTAGCTTGAGTATAAGATGTAATATTTCTCCGTTTTGAATATTGTAGTCTGATAAGGTGCGATAATCTTCTAATTGCTTTCCACCAAATATAAAACTTTGTTGATCAGGGGGATACCTTCTCTATTGTAAAATATTTCTTTAATTTCATCGAAAGTATTGGCACCAGAAATATTATCCAGAACAATAGACTTTCCAGTTAATGTTTTGATAAAGATTGACATTGAACCATGTATTCTCTGATTTACACAAATAAAATCCAATACAGACTCAGGCTTAATATTGTAATCATCCAATGTATAATCATCTTCCAATACCGTTCCGGCAAAAACAAGAATGTACTTATGAGAATCAATAGATACTTTATCATTAATCATTTTTCTAATGACATTGATAGTGCTATTCTCAGATACATCTAGAATTATTTTTTCTTGAGTTTGCATTTCTACATAAATTTGACCAGCCAAAAACTTTGATTCACTGTTTTTTCTAAGCGCTTTATCCTTAAGTACAAGATGTATTATAGAATGTTTCATGACACCGTACCTTTCCAATCTGCGAATATTTGATAATTCCTTTTCACGAAAAATAAGAAATTGATGATCAGAATTGATCCCCTCTTTATCCTGAATCATTTTTTTTAGATCAGAAACAGTATCATTCTTGAATACATTTAATGTTATTGATTTTCTCTTAAAAATGTTCACATAGATTGGGATTAAAGGAGAATAAAAATTTAAATCAATCTTGTAATTTAATAAACTTTCTTCATTTTCATCATCCAGGTAAACTTGTTGAGATTTAAGATAAAAAGTCAAATAGAACTTATTATCAGGAATACCTTCTTTATCCTGGATTATTTTCTTGAGGGCATTAACAGTGACATCATAACACACTTCTAAATTTAAGGGTTTTCCTGTTGGCATTGTTATGGATATTAAGCTTTTTGGAATTACGGATAGATTTAATATAGATCCTTTTTTTATACAGTAATCTGCTATGAGACACTCATCATTTAAAAGCTTGCCAGCATAAGTGAGACGTTGTTGAACAGGCAAACAGAATTCTTTATTTTGAATCATTTCTTTAAGGGCATAAATAGTATCACTTCCAGATACTTGTAGAGTTATATTTCTATTAGAAGTTTTCACGTATATTTGACCAGTTGAAGACTTTGCTATAATTGGTTCCGCCATAACTTGTGTTTCTAACTCATGTACCGGCGGTTTTGATACGATCTGTGATCTGGTATCATTTACTAAGCACATAGTAAATGGGTAATTTATATACAGTTAATAAATAAGTTATAATACAAAAGATAGTACGTATGGTTCATCCATATCCTGACAAAAAAAAAAAGTCCTAACTATCACTTATAAAAGATAAAGTTTTAAGTCTTCTTAATAACCATACATACAATCGAATATTATTATAGTCTCTATGATACTGTAATACTATAGCATATAATAATAAATATACATTACATGTACTTTTAATTACTTTGATCCAATCACCTTCCTAATAATATAAAGTGTAAGTCATTAATATTTATGCACTTTAATTTCTTCTCCAGTAATGAAATAGTCTTGTACATACTTTGATCCCTAATTTTTCAAACGTATCGATTTTCTGTATAGGTTTGTCATTATACGTAAAGTCATACTTATAAGGAAGCGTGTCTGTTTCTCTTTTAGGTCTAAATGCACACCATGAGTTGAACTCATAGCCTCTACAACTTAACTTAAAAAACTCATCAAGAGACTTTGACAATAACTCCCCAGTAGTATGTATAGTAACATTAGCTTTGTATTTGTATACGCGATCTGAGACATATTGAACATGGATAGGAAAAACTGGAGGGTAGTGTAAATGCATTTTGTGTAGGAAGCTTCGATATTCCACATCATTTCTTTATATAGTTTCAGATATATTTTATTATATATGTACATGCTAACAAATAGATCTCTATTTAGAAGTTCAAATAGACACATAACCTATTCGTATCTAGAGAATTTATCCCACAATCTATCCTTATTCTAACAGATAAAAGAAAAATCATTAGAAAAGTACGTACGTACGTACGTGCATAACGGGTGACAAATATTCTTTTTTGGAAATTCAAATAGTAATACAGTAACGATAAATAAATACGTATAAACTCCTTAAGAAAATGCTCCTTTAATGACAATCTATCCTTATTCACATGATAAAGAGCAATACTAGCACTTCCTTGATACAATCATCAAAAAAAGTTATCCGAATTTTGTTTCATAGTATGTCTTAATACGTCAGAACTAACAATGTGTCCAGTCAAGCAGTTTTTTAAAGTAGGATGAATAGAAAAGAGGCCAAACTCGATGGTTGAATGGTTGTGATTTCACTGCAAAATACTTTTTAGTTGTATTATTGAAACTTTCAAAATAGTTTGACTTTTTAATAAATAGTATTTTTTTCCAATATTTTAAAGGATAATGTTCTGGCTGTTTTAACATAGATATTATATACTAATAACTTCCTGCAGATATATACAAACTAAATCCTAGATTTTATATAAGGAAATACATAAACTAATAATAAAACGCGACGTTTCATAGGGCTGGAGCCTTACTTGTTAGATTCTTAAATCTGAAAATAAAATTTTTAACACTAAGTACAAGAATATACGTTGATTTTAAATAGCAAATTGTTATAAATTTATATTACAGTATTAATGCGTGACATGCAAGACATAAATTCCAATAATTATAAAGAAAATTTATATTAATGCGTGACGTGCAAGACATCAATTCCAATAATTATAAAGAAAATAATCTCTGCTCTTCAGCTAATCTTTCCTACAAACGTGTACTTGTCTCCAATTTTTGTAAACTATAATAAGAGAAAGTACTATTGAAATCAGAAAGAGCACGGACTACGAATGTAAGACCTATAACGAATTCCTTATTGCCAATGTCTAATACTGTTTGTGGTAATGTTAAACCTTGCGATTTGTGAATCGTAATTGCCACAAGCAAGGCACAATGGAAATCGCATGAGAACAATTCCTGATTTTCCTTCCCATATACAGAACATCTAATTGAGCGAATCGGCAAAATTTGTAAACTATTTAATATAGACAGTATCGGTTTTGGACCTGTACAATTATCCATTTTGAGCAATATTAATGTAGGTATATATGAGTGATAAAATTCATAATAATCTATGTTCAGATTTAAGATTTTCTCTTCCCATCACTCATATAATATCAATACGTGGTCTTGCAGCATTTACCAATCCGTAATTAGTCAAAATATTGGAGGTGAACATTACACGTACAAGCTCCAAGTGCAGAAATGCCGCATAATATTGGACATTGGACAATTTTGATATTTGAACAATGTCTAATTTGTCCAAATACAGTCAGAGATTTTACCAAAATGGAGGCGGGGAATCATGTGATCAAATTATAAGAAATGCAAAAAAAAAACAAATCGAAAAACGTGAAAAATAGAAAAAACGGTAGTTTAAACTAACTTTGATGCATTAATAAAAAATGTCGGGGAGGCAATTTTATTTATACAAACGCCCCTAACCCAGCCCTAACCCTAAAGGTAATCAAGTAAATTATTAAGAAAGATGCATTCCCTCCGCTTTAGACGTCTCCTAAATTTGATTTTGCGATTTATAGATTGCGTGAACCATACATAAATTTTTATATGATACCATATATATATAGTTTTGATTTACTTAGTTGATGTATAATCCAATGTAACGTTATACTAAACAAGAATGGCGGCTACTTCTGCCCTTGGAGGAGGAACAAATGCACTTATATCGAAAACTAATAAATGATACTAAAATGAATTTCATGAGATTACTGTATTAAAGAATAATTTGTATTAGTTTATTAGCCGCAAGTCTGGCGCGAATTATTTTCTTATAAATAACTAGTATTAGAGCCTGTCGTTAAACGACAGGCTATATGGTAAGAAATAAACATCATCTACAAATGTTACCTGTTACATGAATATGCAAGAGCCGTTATCTTATATATAAGTGCCACCAAAGGAAAATAATACTTTAAGCTTTAATTATATCATCTATTTTTGGGGTTTACTAATTTCTCCCCATAGTTCCTATTGGACGAAGAAAAATCGATCAAATAATGGAAGTATCATTGAAACAGTATAAAGGTCTAATAGATATATACTATACTAAAATTTTGCAAGGAATTTTTTTTGTTAGAATACAAAAGGTGGTTTTGTAACCAAAATTTTAAGCTACTGACGATTTTTGAAAAACTCTAAATTTTATGTTACACCTGATCTTATAATTTGATTGGTAGACGAAGAGTGGCGTAATCTACTTTGTCCAGTCAGAGATGGAATTTACAAATGTCCAATCAGAACTGTGGGGAGAAATTAGGGATCCCCTATTTTTGTCGGATTAAGCCTTTTAAAAACCTGATGATGACATATGTTTGATATGTATATAACCACATCATATATATATCACAAATCTGGGTTGGATTCGGTAAATAATCGAAATAAACTTGAAAATCTAAAGTCTCCTCTTCCCTCGGAGCACTCACAGGTATTAGGAGTTAGACCCCTCGACTTTATAGTATGCACGAATGTTACACAAATATGCAATGTCCGACTTATAGATGCTGGTGAAACTCTTGGTGAATGGTGGAAATTTAATATAACAGCCAATCAGATTTTAGATAGTCACCAGTTTCACCAGCGTTATTTAGTCTCACCGGTCCGACTACCTTGCAGAATTCCAATTTTTTTAAATATATAGATATATAGATAACGATAATGCATTTGCATTAGCAAACCATGGAGAAACTTATCTTGTGATGAACAAATACGAAGAACATTAGCAGATTTAAATAAATCATTAGAAATTAATCCAAATAGTGCATTTGCATTAGCAATCCGTGGAGCAACTTATCGCATGATGAACAGATACAAAGAATCACTAGCAGATTTAAATAAATTATTAGAAATTAATCCAAATGATGCATTTGCATTAGGAAACCGTGGAGCAACTTATCTTAAATTATTAGAAATTAATCCAAATGATGCATTTACATTAGCAAACCGTGGAGCAACTTATCATATGATGAACAGATACGAAGAATCACTAACAGATTTAAATAAATCATTAGAAATTAATCCAAATGATGCATTTGCATTAGCAAACCGTGGAGCAACTTATCACATGATGAACAGATACGAAGAATCACTAACAGATTTAAATAAAACATTAGAAATTAATCCAAATGATGCATTTGCATTAGCAAATCGTGGAGCAACTTATCTTATGATGAACAGATACGAAGAATCACTAACAGATTTAAATAAATCATTAGAAATTAATCCAAATTATACATTTGCATTAGCAAACCGTGGAGCGGTTTATCGCATTATGAATAAGACTCACTTTCAGATTTAAATAAATCATTAAAAATTGAACCAAATGATGCATTTGCATTAAGAAACCGTGGAGCAACTTATTGCATGATGAATAGATATTATGAATCGCATGAAGATTTAGTAAAATGTAAATTTTCAAATGAATGTTTAAATTGTGGACAACGTAATACTTCTAAAGCCTGGTGCCAATTATGTGATCAACATAGAATAAGTCGAGGATGGACGAGTGGAAATAAAGAAATCGATGACTATGTAAAAGAGCTTCAGATCAAAATTACAACATATGAGAATTTGATTGAATGGATTCCATTCGATAGGTTAGTTAATCTTCAAATCATTGGTAAAGGGGGATTTGGGACAGTATTTTCTGCAATCTGGTTAGATGGCAAGCCAATAATTAGAGATAATTTACAAGCACGTGAACAATCATGCAAAATTGCACTTAAAACTCTTAACACTTTCAAAGAAGTAAGTTCAAGGTTTTATTATAACGCTTTGCAAAAGGTGTGATCCCATGATTTTTGCGAAATGATAGCTGAAGTCCCAGGTTTTAAATTATATTTTCAATAAGTCTATCTATCTGAAATCTGAAATAAAATTCTTCGGTTTTTTTATAAAATTCCAACTTTTTGCAAAGCGCGATAAAAAAGTATGTGTACAATTATTCTGACAATTATAATTATATTCTCAATTTATTGTAATAAGTTCGAAAGCCACGTTCGGTGTAGATCGAATGGTCTTGGGCTTGAGATATATGGAATAACTCAGGATACAGAAACTCGAAAATTCCTTATGGTATTTCAATATGCCGATAAGGGAAATCTGTACAATTTTTTAGTATCAAATTTTAAAGAATTCGATTGGGAAAGAAGACTGACGTGCCTTATAGATATATCAAATGATTTGGCTAGGATTCATGAATCAGGATACGTTCATTGTGATTTTCATAGTGGAAATGTTTTGCTAAATCAATACAAAAGTTTCTTCATAAAATCTTTTATTACCGACCTAGGCTTATCTAAAGATCTGAAAGAATCAGCTTCAAAGGGTGACGTTTATGGAGTCATGCCATATATCGCACCAGAAATTTTATTAGGTAAAGAATATACGCAAGCAGCTGATATATATAGTTTAGGTATTATTATGACAGAATTGTCAACTGGAAAAAGACCTTTTTACGGTTATCAGTTCGACTTTAGACTTGCATTGGATATTTGTAACGGATTACGACCTGAGTTTTCTGAAAGAACACCTGAATGTTATATTGAATTAGCTAAGCAATGCATGGATTCCAACCCATATAACCGGCCTAGTGCTAAAGATATTAGTTCAAAACTTTTAAAATGGCGCATGATTGTGATGAATCCATCAATGCCACACGAAGAATCAAATATTCTAAATTTTATATCTGCTAATGATGAGATCAAAACAACAGAAATTACCTTGTCGAATTATCAAAGTTCAATGTATACAAGCAGATTAATAAACACTAAAGAGATTAAATTAGCATATGAATCAGCTAAATTTAGAGGTAATCCTAAAAATTTTATGTGAAAATTTATATGATTATTCATTATTGATTCATTTTAAATAATTAATTGTATTCATATAATAGATTCGAAAATGTGCGATCTTAATGTATGCGCTAAATCAAGAAATGTGTGATTATAATTATTATACGAAATATTGGTTTGCGTGTATTATCAAATACGCTGTCGATGCTTCCAAGAAAATTTTATAATTAATACGTACGTAATAAGTTCTTATAAAATTATGTGAAATTTCGTGAACAGGGCTGGTAAAATATTATTGATATAAGATAAAAGGTCTATATGAATTCTATGTGATTTTCATATATATTATTTTATATAACTCTGACGTCAAAATATAAAAATAAGTACCGTTTAGCACTGCTTTTAGTATCCCCCAACGATAATATTCTATCACATAAAGTACCCTCTTCACCAATGAAATCACTGGATTCGTGAATAGTACCTGTACTATTCAATTTCAAAATGGAATTCTTGAATAAAGACCCCGGGTACTATAGACTAGTGTTCCAAATCGTTAGTTGAAAAATCAACTAGTTGCCAACTTTCCAACTAGTCGATTTGAAAAAATTTTAAACTAATCGATTAATCATTCAACTAGTACAATTCCGTCTAGTCGGATTAATTCCTTTGGTTTGATTGGCTAATCATCTGATGATGCCACGTGATGTGAACAATCGATTAGTTGCAACTATAGTTGGCAACTAATCGATTGGTAAAATATTTACCAACTCGGAAC
>CAJVPS010003123.1:0-10793 GCA_910591765.1 Ambispora leptoticha
AAAAGCGAACTTTCTAAAGGAGAATATTGTTTTCTGATAGCATTTGATTATTTGATAACATAAATAATTGGGGAAATAGTGTAAATGAGGATGGTCGCACAATGCAGTCTCACCAAACTTATGGTGGTTTGTCATAGAATGAAACCAGGTTAAGGGGGGAAATATATTTTTGATTAATTTTAGTACAAGGCTGGTAAAACTGAATTTTTAATTTAACTAATGTCCGATACCGTCGGCTGTGCTTGATTCTTTCTTTTTGTTAAAGTCTTAGCGTTATAATAATCTCCAAATACTATCAGAAAAAATGAAATGATGCATATATGTTTCTATGAATAAAAGGAAATTACACGTATTTGTTTGATGAGACACAGGAAAAAAAATAAGCTTTACTAGGGTAGCAATCTTTAATGGATAAAGAAGTAAATAAATGGAAATCGTTAGATTTGCACGGCAAAGACTATCCACCCAAAACAAGGTCAATAAAAGTAGAGTGAATGTCCTGTCATACTGTAAAGCGATGTCGCATAATTCGTTATTCCTAAAGAAGTAAAATTTTATATTTCCATTTAAGAGATAAAAACGGCATTCTAGAACATCTTTAAATATGTTTAACAAAATGACTTTGCTAATTTTTGAATTTATCGTAATTGTCACACATTTTAAGTTTCACAAATTTCCGGGTTTCTTACAATGCGACATTTAATTTGAGAAAATGATATCAATCCATATCGATAAATTATTTAATTATGAAATACTTTCATCAGACTTTTTTTTCGCGTAGTTCCCCGAATTATGAGAAATAAAAAATTTCTTGAAAAAAAGGGATCTTTTCAATGAAACTTGGCCAAAGTCTCGTGAGGAATTGTATCGTAAAATTAGTCACTCCGAAACAATGTACAGTGCTGCTGCATTCGGGAGCGAAATAACTGCAGCATATTCAATTTAAACTATAAAAAAATTTATGCTTACCTTTAATCTAAGCCCTGTCCTACGAAGTAGACTTCCTTTCAAAAATAATTTGATCTTTCATCTATCGTTATAGCATTGATACAAATCAAATATCTTTCTTTAGAATAATTTCAAAATTTGAAATGGAGTATTCGATGAATGAGTTGCTCAAATCAACATGAGATCTTTATCATTTGTCGTAAAACAAAAGAATGGATTTAGTAGTTAGACTCTTTACTTACATGTGATGAGAACAGGCTAACAAAACCGCAACATATATGTGTGTGTATCTTTCAAGCAAAATTGTCTCACTGACATTTTTTGTCCGTATGATTTGCATGTGACTGGATTACATTTTACGCCCAGAATTTTTTTTTTAAAAAAAAAATATGCTTTACATCTCTAATTCTTGATGACAGATCTAGATCACGTGCTCTGCCCCTTTTTTTGCCATTACTTCGTTACTAATTTTGTGGTATTACGTCATCAAATTTGATAAAAAGTTTTTGATTTTTTAATCTTTTTTTCATTTCTCAAACACGTCACGAAAAAAAATGAAAGTAATTAACAAAATTCAAAAAGCGATTGATGAAGGGCGTCCATTCTGGTCCTTTGAATATTTTCCACCAAAAACTCAACAGGCAAGGAAATTACTTATATAACGTCAAATATATTATAGTTTCTATCTGAAGAAATTTACAGAATTTACATTGCATAAAGTATATCAAAACTTAGCAACGCAAATGTCTCTTCCTTTTATTCGGAAATATATACAACTTTTTTTCCGAAAAATCCCCTTGATTTATCCTTGATTTATATCTTCAATTGTGATATAAAATTATAGGCTATTCCAAACCTTACCTTAATTTTCAACAATTTGCTCGACGTGATGTTCTCTTATAGGGTGTGTTAAATCTATACGACCGTATGGAACGGATGTATCGGCTTGGCCCTGAATTCATTGATGTCACCTGGAACGCTGGCGGCTCCTCTTCTGAGCTTACTGTTGAAATCACATCGACTGCTCAGTCTGTTTATGGATTAGAAACAGTTATGCATCTTACGTGCACCAATATGCCAAGAGAAAAAATTGAGAAGGCTCTTGAGGTAAACTTGATATACAAAAGATCAAATTGATATCGCTATTATTTTTATCGTATTAATTTTTCTTTTAATGAAATAGGATGCCAAAGCAGCTGGATGCCAAAATATTCTTGCACTACGGGGTGATCCACCGAGGGGTCAAGATCACTGGGAGGCATGTGAGAACGGGTTCTCCCATGCTGTGGATCTTGTCCGTTTTATTCGAGAAAAATATGGTGACTATTTTGGTATCTGTGTAGCTGGATATCCTGAAGGACATGTTGATAATCCGAATAAAGAGGATGATTTATATCGCCTAAAGGAAAAAGTCGAAGCTGGTGCTGATTTCATTGTGACGCAATTGTTTTATGACGTCGACTTGTTTTTGAGTTGGATTAAAAAATGTCGAGATATTGGAATCAATTGTCCAATACTTCCGGGACTTTTGCCAATCCAAAATTTTAACGGTTTTAAAAGAATAATTACACTTTCAAAAACAATTGTACCTCAATTTGTCTTGGATGAATTACAACCGATTAAAGAAGACGATGCTGCTGTTAAAGAATACGGAATTAAACTTGCCATCAATATGATAAGAAAAATGTATTCTCACGGTGTCAAAGGTTTCCATTTTTACACAATGAATTTAGAACGATCTACAAGATTGATTCTCGAAGAATTGCAATTTGTTGCACCCGTGGAAACATCCAAACCTTTACCTTGGTCTCCGGTAAGAATTTTTATTAGATCACATCTTTTTAAATATTCGATCATTCTTTAGTCTTGTGTTATTATATCAATATAAAACATTGTCATTACTTATCATAGTCTCTTGCCATCAAACGCAAGAAAGAGAATGTGCGGCCCATATTCTGGAGAAACCGAACAAAAAGTTATATACAGCGTACTGAAGCTTGGGATGAATTTCCTAACGGCAGATGGGGTGACTCACGCTCACCGGGTAAATATTTAAAATCTTTGATCTGTATTGCTATTTTTCTATAACTAATTTGGATTTATTATCACACAGCGTTCGGTGAGCTCGATGGTTATGGCGTTTCGCTCAAACATACCGTAAGAATTTTCTTGCTTTATTTTTATCAATCTAAGGATCAATTTTTTAACCTTTTAATACTAATCTTTTAGATTGAAGAAGCGCTTGAGCTTTGGGGGCATCCTCAGTCATTAGATGATATAATTACTCTCTTTGTTAAGTATTGTCGCGGCAAAATTACTTCATTGCCTTGGTCAGATCAATCGCTCGCAGAAGAAACATCTATTATAAAAGATCAGTTGGCCCATATTAATTCTCTAGGATATCTAACCATCAATTCGCAACCAGCTGTTAATGGTGCACGCAGCGATAATAAAATGTTTGGTTGGGGCCCTAAGAATGGCTATGTATATCAAAAGGTAAAAGGACTTATTTTAGCAATTGAAAAGATGTTTTTTTTAAACAATAGTTAATATTTTTACGTTTTAGGCGTATATTGAAGTTTTTGTTCCGCCATCTAAACTTGATTTACTTGTTGATAAAATCGAACGTGACCCAAATATTACGTACTACGCTGTCAACAAACAGGTATTATTAATTTGTCATAACTTGCAATTAATTCATGCTAAACTACGCTATTGTCTTTTTTTTGATATCAGGGTGATCTGAGAACTAACAATCAAAGCGATGGACCTAATGCTGTAACCTGGGGTGTTTTCCCAGGAAAAGAAATTATTCAGCCAACAATAGTTGAAGCTGTTAGCTTCATGGCTTGGAAGGTATTTTATTAGCAATAATAGATTTAATCTAAATTTTATCATTTGAACTTTACAATTTCGATTGCAATTATTCTGTCCAGGATGAAGCTTTCGAATTATGGAATGAATGGGCAAGAATTTATGATGCAAACTCCGTATCTGCCAAGCTGATATCGGGAATTGCGGAAAATTGGTACCTAATCAATATCGTGCACAATGATTTTCACGACAATGATGGAATATTCCAAATTTTCGAATTGCCAGTGAACGGTAACCGACTAATTAACTAAATACATCTCAAACAATATTAAAGACAATTCAACTTGCATTTTCGGGGACCTTTTTAGGACCTGACAGAAATTAGGTGATTTTATTTAATAGACATGTTTATATAATTTATATATGTACAATAGCATATGATCATCTACAAAAATCACCTGATTTCTGTCATGTCCCTTAATATAATTCATTCAGTAATAATATGGTGGGACTTGATAATTATATTAAAGATCAAACAATCCCGAGGCCATTCTTTACAAAGGTAAAGAACGTGCTTTAGTGTATTTCTTCAACGGAATACACAAAATCTATTAATTTATGTTATCATTTTTATTACAATTATATGGTCAATCTTAACCTCTTGATTCTTGAGAATTTTCTGATTATTTTATTATTATAGTTCTTAACATGAATATAAATTAATTAGTAATAAATACATTTGTTATTTAGAGAAGTATTATTCGTATATTAAAATCATTTTTGATATTAATATAAAACCATGAGACCGTTTTTTCAGTTTGACAATATTATTTCTGAGATTCGTCAAAGATGTGAGTAATAATAACACTTGAAATTATCTTTTCCATTCAAATTTTCTCTTAAAACTTTTTGGTGATAATTGACGTACGCTAACTAACTAACTAATCAATCAATCAATCAATCAATCAATCAATCAATCTATCTATCTATCTATCAGAGACGATACATGGTAAATGATAAACATTCACCACCCAGGAGAATATGGCAATAATAGCATCATGAAACTCGATGCTAAGGAACAACATCCAGTACATTCAAATTGTTCGATATAATAACGCAACCCGAATGCGTCCACTAGGATATGCAAGTAGCTTAATATTAATTATTCATGGCTCATGATGAAAATAACCATGATCATAAGCAACGTCGTCATGTGATATTATCAAGATCCAAACAGTATCAAACGCGCTAACGCTAATGCCTCAAAAAGAATAAAGAATGAGATAAGAATGAAGGTCTAAAAGTGTCTCAATTCTTTCATATCTATAGATCAAAATATTCATTTTAGAGGTTGGAACCAGTTTTATTTTTCCTAACCGGTTATATTAACTTCTTGAAATCATAACCGAACATAATTTGGTTGTATTAAACCCAATAATAATAAATTAGTTGAAGTTTCGATTTGGTCCCAAGTTGACAATTTTATGGGTCACGACTTTCAAACCGTCATGACTTGAAACCGTAATATATAAACCACGTTGATTCAAAGCTTCAATTTTCATATGTGCCATTTCAGAGTAAAATCACGTGAAAAGCTAACACTTATAAGAATTAGTCTTATCCAGATGATCTTTGACCAATAGATAATACTGATCCCGAAATGGTCCAAATCCCAACTTTGTGAAAAAGTCAGATCGGCTGACTCAGTAAGTCGATGCACGAAGCCAGTTAATTTAAAGACATAAAGAAATGGTAGCTTTTATCTCTTTTTCATTAGCTTGATAGAAAACAATAAATTCTACTGGGAAAACATCGCATGCATGACATATTAAGAATTACTCTTATCTTCCCGAGCCATGGAATATTAAACCCTATAACAATTAACAAATAAATCAAAATTTGATGGCTTTCTCTAATTTACATTTCTAAATTTATTTTGACTAACCTCATTACAATAAGGACATTTCGTGTATAACGAATTGATTTCTTGCAATTGTTTCTTCCACTGATTCAGCATGGGAGTTTATGGCCAAAGATTTTAAGATTCATCACACCATTGGATGGTTAGACTATAAAAGAAAATTAACACTTACCTCGAGTATACATGACTTATGAAAGGACTGGCCACATTTAAGGTTGTTACATGATTGATCTGGTATCGAACCATCCTCAATTTCATAAATATAACAAATTGCACAGTCGATCTCGAAATCAGATTGTGACGTGTTTTGTGGCGAGGGAAATTTGAATCCTAGAATATTTTCAAAGTTTTCTCGTGTTGTGATATTTTTATTCCTTGAGGATAATCAGTTCATAATTTGAAAATTCGGAACAATATAATGACAAAAAAAAATATAAAGAAAATTTTACCAGATCTTTGATATTTTATTGAGATTTTGCCGTAAAGGGGCGGCAAACTTTTCAGCTCCAAACAACTGCCATTTACACATCGATCGAGGATCCTCAATTTTCCATTTTATTAGCAGCGAGCAATGGTTCCCTAGAAAAATTCTTCGTGTCAAATCATTTCTTTTCGGTTTCGCCGGATCCAATACCCACGTATGCCTATCAATATCTTCCACTAAATACCAAAAGTCTTCGTATTTTTCAAACTCCTTTTGTAGATGAATTTAGTAGTTGTTATGCCATCGTCACGCCAAAGTTTACATTAAGTGAAGTGGAAGACATTGAGCAAGGTACCATCAGAAAAAATAACACAATATCCTTGAGACGCGTTTTATAACTTTGCGGAACAGAATAGGAAGTTGGGAGATCGGCACGTACAGCTGCGGCTGTTTTTGGATAATTGGGCGGGAAAGAAACAAAGATCGAATGTTGGCGTCCAGAAGAATCACTTTTACGATATATGTTGGCATTATTATTATTATTATTATTATTGTTATTATTATTATTATTATTATTATTATTATTATTATTATTATTATTATTATTATTATTATTATTATTATTATTATTGTTATTATTATTATTATTATTATTCAATGTAAAAAACAAGCATGAACAAAATTTATTTCGTGAATTAAATACCTTAATTTCAACGTAACTTCTTTAAGTGAATGATCAATTGATTCGAGTTTATCCCATCCAACACTATCCAATTCTGCAATAAGAAACGAACAGTATTCAGGTGATGGCAAAGGCTCCGACTGCTTCTTTGTTACAAGGCGTTCCTAGATAAAAGAATTAAATAAATCAGTAAAGCGATAGATTAATAAAAGATATGATAAATGCAGAAAGCTGCAGATGATATACAACCAGTAATTCTTTAAGATCTATTAAAAAAGATTCCAAATCGGAATGTTGCTCTAACAACTATTTATTTGTTGTATTGTTTTGTATCTCGTTGATCATTAGTTGTGTAAATTACAAAAACAAACTACAAAAGGTGAGTAAAGAATTTACCTGTTTAATTGTGTTTATGTGAGTGGCTGCCAACCTCTTAAGTTCTTCGCAAAAGTAAAGTTGGGTATTCTTTAGGCTATTATTATTGTTGTCGTTTCGAGTTAGTTCTATACCAATAAGAAATTCTTGGTCCTATGTGATAGTTTACTTGTGAATATGGTTTTTATTATGATGGATTGGAAGTTAATAAGCTCACTTGAAAAGTTAGAAATCCTCGATAACAAAGCCCATCCTCATCTAAGGGGCACAGAAGAGGAAAAGTGGGAAATCCCATGACTATGAGACTTAAATGATATATAATATAACGACGTGTATCGGGTATAATACAAATTAGCTAATTTCAATCTTTTAGTTTTTTCGCGGAATGAATTTTGATTGGCTGTTATACTAAATTTCGATTTCGCGTCCAAACACGATAAATTCGCTTGACTTTTTCCCTCTGCTACACCAAAGAATCTTACAATGCCACCGATTAATGAAGATGTTTATAGACCACAAAGTATGCCAACTGGCCCAAGAAATGTTTTACGTTCAAACGATTCCGCAAGTCTATGGAATTGCACTCTCTCTCCAGGTAAACACACATTAAATGTTGTAATTGCTCATTTATAAAATAGAATGTATCATTTGTAATTTGTGATTTTGTTTAAAATGAAACTTTTTATTTACCCTGGTAGGTTGGTCCGAAGAGGAGAATGAAATATTTCGTAAAGCGCTAATGAAATTTGGAATTGGCAATTGGGCGAAAATCATTGAATCAGAATGTTTGCCGGGCAAAACGAATGCACAAATGAATTTGCAACTACAACGAATGCTTGGACAACAAAGTACAGCAGGTAGATGAAGAATCTTGTTGTATATTTTTGTTGATTAATGGCAACGCTGTTTTTGAATGCTTCAAAGGTTATTTTGGTGTAGTGTATGTATGTAATTAACATACGTTAATTTGAAAATGAATAGAATTTGGTGGGTTACATATCGATCCTCTTGTAATTGGTGAAAAGAATGCAAAAATTCAAGGACCTCACATTAAGCGTAAAAATAATTGTATTGTAAATACTGGCGGTTCGTACATGTACTTCTTCATTTATATATATATATATATTGCTATAAACTCAACTTATGTGTTAATTTTTTATGCACAGGGAGACCATTACGCGAAGAAATAAAAGCGCGAATCGCAAAAAATAAAGAGCTGCAAGTATTCGTTAGTTCAACCTCGTGATTTTTCCGTCCAGTTTTGTAAAAATTTTTAATTAACCAAACTTTTTTGTTTTTACCTCTAGATATGAAGTGCCGGAAGAAGTGTGGAGCAAGATTGAATTGCCGAAACCTCGAGATGTAATCTATCATTATCATTATCATTCGCAATTCGTAATTTCATTTTATAATGTCGTATCCTTTCCTTGTCTCTAAATTCATCTTCTTTTTATTGATTCTTCCCTCCAGCCATTCTTACGTGAGATTTTCGTCTTTTCTTGTAAGAAAATCTTTAATAATATTAATAATAATAATAATTATTGTAACAACAGTTTTGAATGCAAAGAAGGAAGAACTTCGTCGTCTACAAGAAGAGCTCCGAAGCGTGCAAGAGCAAATATCAATCATAAAAAGTAACAATGTAGAAGAGGTAGGTTTATTTTCTTTTTTTATTTTTTATCGCGCGAATTAAGGAAGGACTAAATAAATATTAAATGTTAATTTCTAGGACGAACTAATTTCCAATATGTCCTTGTTTAGTATAGAAGACGACGAAGATCTCGAACTACCACCTAAGAAAAAAAGTGAAGCGTCAATTACAACGAGAAAAAGTAAAAGCGTAAAGGGAAGGCCGAAAAAAGAGAGCACTTCAAGTAGTAAAAGTAAAACTAAGCATAAAAATACGGTGATAACATCGTCTTCAATTAAAAAGCGAAAGAGTAATTATAGCATGAGTAGTAATGGTAGTCGTGGTGTTGATAGTGGTAAGAGGTTAAAGAAAAAATAGATTCAATTCACAATATACATGTGTACGTGTTATAAGATGATGTCATAGATATAATAATCCTATATAAATTTTTAATATATCGCTATTTGAGAAACATTTGTGTTGATAATGTTTTTTGGCATTTAAAAAGTTACGAATAATGATTGAGCTTTCTATCCGTAGCATGATAGCAAATTTTTATAATCAATTTTATATCTTCTGGGTTATATAGCACTAATAATATACGCTATAATCAACTTGGACATATTGGTGGTTTTCAAAATTTAATTTATGGATTTTATTGGTGTATTAAATTCGTGACGGATACAGCATCTGTAAATAAAAAAATCAGAAATCAAATCAAAACTCAAAATAATGAAACGAGGATAATAAAAAAAATCTAAATTTATTTACAATTCGCACACTAGCTCCGAAGCTCTTTGGCG
This sequence comes from Ambispora leptoticha, assembly GCA_910591765.1. Classification (NCBI taxonomy): domain Eukaryota; kingdom Fungi; phylum Glomeromycota; class Glomeromycetes; order Archaeosporales; family Ambisporaceae; genus Ambispora; species Ambispora leptoticha. The sequence goes on from CAJVPS010003123.1 coordinate 9,598, forward strand.
GTAGATTTTTTCGGAATTTGGATTTCACGACGCCGGCATTTCCATGAGGTCTAAATTAAACAAAATGAAATTAATATTTCCATGATTATTAGATCAAATAGAATCAAAAGATGAAAATATACCGTGTTACTCGACCCCAAATAACTCGAATCTTACTCCCATTTTTCTAGAGAAATAAATAAAAAATCAAATTAAAAGCAAAACCTTAATAAAATAAATCACTAATTTATCCCAACTATTTAATAGTACCTCTCGCTTTGCTCGATACACATAAGCGATATGTTTTCCGAGATAGAATTGTGTTTCCTCTTTTGTCGTGACACCCTCGATCTTGATTAAAGTTGTATTTGGTGATTGATTTGATTTTGAGCGTTTGTATCCGAGCACACGACCTTTGGAGTAGAGACTACCATAGATAAAACAATGAATTATTTAATTTTTTATTTGATAAAAATTTTGACATAAGAAATTGGTTTTTTATTTGATTCTTTTTTGTTTTATTATTATATGTTCATTCCCGGGACAGAATATAACGTTAAATTCATCGATTCATCCATCCAATTTATGTTCTCCAAATTAATTAATTTTACACTTTAATGTTTATTAGCATAACTAAAAGTACTATCAATAGACTGTTATATACATACCGAACTGGCTGTCCCATTATTATTGACTTAGCAAAGCGATAAATATGAACTTATGAAACTGTTAGAACTTCAAAAATTCGTTTTCATCAAACGAAATTTCTATTGCCCAATCAAATTGTAGGATCATATGATGACCCATTATCCCAATTATATTACAAAATTTTTATTATCGTGCCGCTGCTTAGGAATAGTGTTTTTATGTGGTCATATAATTGCATTATGGTTATATGAACTTTTTTTTCTCTGACAGTGGTGATAGCAATAGAAGAAATAGAAAAATGTAGATCTAATCTTTTTAATTTTTCTTTTTATTGGGTTAATTATGAAAAACATGGCAAAATTAAATTATATAACATTATTGTAAAATAATATTAATGGAATGCTTGAGCTTTTATAATTAGTAAAATGCATATTTTTCTGATTTTTCTGAAAGATTTTTTTAATTACATACAAAGTTAATATTAATTATGGATCAGTGCAAAAAGATTTGTACCTCAATATAAAAATTAATAATTACTTCTAATAAAAATCATTCAAATTTTAACCAAT
>CAJVPS010003124.1:0-10792 GCA_910591765.1 Ambispora leptoticha
TATTAATAATAAAAGTAATTAAAAATATTAATAGTCTAAATTAATAATTGTGATATACATAATGATTATCTGAGTAATAATGTACTAAATCTAGATATATTAAATACATAATGATCATCTGTATATCCAGAGTGAAAATAATCTTCTTGAAAATATAATACAAAGCTAATCTGTTATATAGATAATACAAAATAAAAATCTAAACTAAAAGAGATCTAAAGGAAGATAACCTAATCAAAATTATTATAACTAGCAAGTAATCCATTTCAATTCAATATGGATCTGATATGCTTGATTAACTGATAATTAGAATTAGATTCTTACTGCATCAAATCATGTTCAAGTATCTTTTGGAATTTGTTCTTAATCAAGTAAATATATTGATATTAGGATGTAGAAATTGATTTATTTCAACTATATTTTTAAATCTGAGTAATAATACCAGGCTATTTTTTGAAAGATTAAATAAATATTTATTAAAATTCTCTTTAACTATGAATAATTTTGCTTATGATGTGAGTCTATTTATATGATATAATATTATTTTTTTAGTTTGTTTATCCTTTTCAAGATTAGATGCTAAAAGATATAATACTATGATTTTTACTTTGATATTGCCTGTAAATGTTAATGATATCTATATAAGTCTTCCTGGAATCTTTGTGATTTTTTATATATATCTAGCTCAGAATAGATTAATTAGTATACTTACATCTGTGTCAAGAGATTGTGATTCATTTGTTGATCATAAATAGATATATCTATTAGAGTGTGTAAATATGAATTTGGCTTGTTGGTTTATAAGCTTGATTTCAGTAATGATCAGTATATCTAGTTTGAGGTTTGAGAAAAGTGTGATTATATCTTGAGCTTTGTCTAGACTGTAAAGTTTTTTAACATTAATCAAGCTTATTGTTATATTAAAAGTAAAAGAGAAAATATTATTGTAAGAGTATAGATTTTTATTAAGTTTAGAATTATTGATAAAGATTTCTGATATGGAATCTATATTATTTTATTCAGTATTATTATGATTATACTGCATTATTAGATGTTTGTTCTATTTGACTAAGTCTGTTTAGTAGCTATATGTATTGTTTTTTTAGGATATTGAATTGAAATGTAAGATCAGTTGTTATTTTGATTAATATATTATTACTTGTCCAAAATTCTTTATTTTATTTTGGAATATTTTCATATGAATTTTTGTTGATAGTTTTCACAAGTGGCTCTGACTCAGAGAATATTGGTATTCTTGATATGTCAGAAACTAATTCATTAGATTTGGTTGGATTGATGATGTTAATTAAGTAATCTAACTTTTTCTTGATATTATCAAATATTATTTATATTTTTAGAGAACTTATTCATATCTTGTCATAATTTTTGTATTATTTACTCTTGATTACTTAATTTGATTTGAACACTCTCATGAACTTGTACACTATTATTGACAGATGGATTATCAGGATTTTCAGATATTTTAATTTGGTTCGCTTTGCTAAAGTTTGCATTTTTGATTATTTGTTTGGAGGTATCAAGTTTATTTAAGAGAGTCTTTTTATAATTTAGTGTTAGAGAAGATATAATTAGTTTTCAATAAGTAATATAATAATTTTTATAGAGCTTATTAAGTTAATTATATAACCATGCTTTTTTATTTTAGATAGTGTATAACTTTGTAATGTGCATATGTGAGAAATATATATTACATACTTTTGTATCAATTTGCTCCTATTAGAGTTGTGAGTTTTGTAATACTAGCTTTTTAACTATAGCTACTATCATGTTTATTTCAGATTCAAAACTGATTATGACTAGTCTTTATCTATTTATATTTGACTGGAAATCTTGAAATAAAACAAGTTTTTGCATTGATTTGTTGAAGAATATTATCAAGTTTATAAGTTGTGATGCCATATAACAGGTTGACTAGCTTGATTGAGTGGGTATCTCTTTATTGGATGATCTCATATTGATTAAGAGATGGTAAAAGGTATATTCTATCTGTTCTTAATAATATTGATTACTCCTTAATTACTGTTTTGACTTGCTTTTCTGTGGCATATTGAACAGTTGTATAGATCTACTTGTTGATTATATATTATTTAATATCTTGAATTTTACTGAATTAAGACATTACTATTCAAATCTGTTTAACTATAATATTCAGAGAGATATTTCTTATTATAACTACTATATCAGCATTAATCTTACTTGATGATGCTGAATAGTTATTTATCAGAAAGTTATTATCTAGAAAAATATGATAGGTCTGATCTTGTAATTTGACTAATAAGAACTCTGCACATATATACTTTTCTCTATTTAAGATGACGGATTTTGCTTTAAGAAAGCTATGTAATTCTACTAGTTTATCATTAATATATGCAATATTTTCTTTTGTGGATTAATTAGAAAGAAGATTTTTAGCTATCTAACTATAATATCTCTTAATACTAATAATCACTTCTCATTCTTGTTTCTTATCATTTGGCTGAAATGCTTTATTATCTACTGTATTATCATATAACATTGTAATTTTATTTTCAGTATGATTGTGTTCAAATGAGTTAACTTCTATATTGAGTTAATCTTTTTGACTAATTTGGTTATATGCTGTTAATTATTTATCTGATATTAACTGATTATCTGTTATTGACAGATCATTATTTTAATTAGTCAACTTAGATGATATAATCTTTTTTTTTGTCCATTTGACATGTAAAATATGTGAATTAGATATGGATTTTTGCATGTGTTAGACTTGGTATTTTCAGAAATTGTGTTTGATAATTTGTTGATTAATAAAACAGGAGGAATAGTGACTGACTTATTTGTTTGTGGAGAGGATTGCAAGTCAAGAGTGCTTTTGAGATATTTTAAAGATGATGTTAGAGTTAAAAAAGTTTTTTTTGAAGAGTTTTTCTTATATTATTGTTCTTTTATATTAGATATTTTATTGTATAAATGTAACTTAGAAAGAAGATAAAAGAAAAAATAAATGAATTATTTTTGTATTTAATGAGTTTTTATTATTTTTATTATTTTTGTTCTTATAATGTGTAATAATATAGAAAAGAAATAAAAGAAAAGAGAAATATAATTAATAAAAAGCTGAGATTAAGAGTGCTAAACTATACTTTGCTTAAATATTATATATAATTTTATATTTAGAGATAGTAGTAGAAACTTTTTCACTTTGGATATCTTGAATTTCACCTAGTTAAGAGATTAACAGGAAAGAAATGCAAAAAAAATTTTATTATTATTATTATTATTATTATTATTATTATTTGAATTACTACAATGTAATCTTATCTCTTATCTATATATATTCTATGCTAATTTACATAATGATAAGTGATAAATTAGAGATCATCTATATTACATTTAAAATATAAGATGTAACTAGCCACCCTGGACCTGTCTAAGACTAAACTGATTCTAAAGGCAAAATAATTTTATTTGGTTTAGCACATAATATAATTATGTCATGTGTTATATTTATGCTTTTTCTTTTTATTCTTGCTTGTAAGAGGCAGTGCCCATTTTGATGAGTATTATCTAAATATTTATATGTATAAAGAAATAGATTTTTTTATATTCTACTGATAGTTTAATATGAAATTATGATTACTGATCTTGTAGACTGATCTTTACTACCTACTATATTTTGCACTTTTATTTTTCTTGTGATTCCTACTGATTTTTCTTTTTGATTAACCATTTTATATCTAGGTATCCATGTGCTGATATAAAATTTGTTGAATATCCATTTAATGAACTTTATTAATATTATTTAGACTGTTATGACTGGAATATGATGATTGCAAAGGAATTAGACCAATTCTCTAGATACTAATCTGTATAGTTTTATCTGATAAGTTATATTATTAGTATCAATATTAAACAACTCAGTAAAGACTATTAATAATTGGAAATATATTTTAATAGTATTCTGTGTAATTTTATTATTGGTATCTTTTATTACTGATGTAATTATATTATTAAGAACTATTTGCATTTACTATTTGATATTATCTCTATTACTTTAGTTTAGTAAGCATAGTCATATATGTTTTTGATCTTCTTGCTTGCTACTATATAGTAAATACTAGTCATTCTTGTATATATAGGATTTGCAGACTTGTAAATATTGAAAAGTTAGAAGTATATTATAAAATGCTTTAATACAGAAAGTTCTGAGTTTGAATACAAGTATATTTGTCATATTGTTATTTATTTTACTATCTTGATTTCAAACTTAAAATGTAGATATCTAGTCTATTTGTTTATATATTAGTATCAAAATTTGATAAACTTTATTTTCGTATTATCACTTAATTATATACTTATTTTAATAATATTTTTTAAGAAAATACTGCATATTCATATCAATTTCCATGATCTGATCAAATATTAGTATGAATTTGAATGTAGGTAAGTAGTAATAATTTACAGATAACTGATTTGTCTTGTGATCTTGATTTGCTAATTGGTTAGCCATTTTATTATCCACATTATTTGAGTGTCCTTTAACTTTATTAAGTATTATTTTGAGATTATTTATACTTATATTATATACCAAAATTTTTCAAAGTAATCAGTTCAGTTATTGATATAACTACCTGATAGATCACTTATCTCTATGAATTATATTATATTTAAAATCTTGGATTACTGATTGACTATCTGTTAAAATCAGGATCTTGGCATTTGTTGGTATAATTTCTGATAACATGCAAATTACAAATAATTCTATTTTGATAGTAAAGATTGGATTATTTATAGTGAATTTAAAATCATAACTAGAGGGCTATATTATTCATACTACTCTAGCTGATACTATTAATGTACTAGTATTGGCTATTGATTCATATGTAAAGAAAGATTCAAAATTTGTGATACTTATTTTTGCTTTTGCGGAATGCCATTCTGAGTAAAGATTTGAAATATCATTAAAATGATTTGAGATTTTATAATCAGATATTTTGTATTGTAGTTATTTTGTACTATATTGTTTATTAGTAATGATTATATTTACTAATGTATTTGTGTTGGTTATTCTTTATTTTAAAGTGGTAAATCACTTTGGTTTATATCCATGTGTAGAGCTTCTATATTTATGTTTGTATTACTTCTATAATATGAATTGTGTATTATTATATTTTGTCAATTATGATAAGAAGAGTATGTTATCTTGAGCTAATATTTTATGAGCAAATCTATAATCTGGCTAGTTATTTAGTACTTATATTAATAGCTATCTGAAAGTGTTTGTTCATGATATTAATATATCATTATTTGTTGATCAAAAGGAGATATTATAGTTATATATTAATAGGATTATGCTTGTAATTAAACTTTTTCAATAAGACTTGGCTCTGATATAGGTGAGGCTAATACTGAGATTTCTAACTAATGTTGCATTTGTAATTATTATAATCTGACTGTGATAATCATCCCTATCAAGATATTATTATTAAGTCAGAGAAATAGTTCTGAGATTTTATGTCATACCAGGATATTACCTATATTATCTAGTATCAATTATGCTGGATAAAATAAGATTGAGTCTAGAAAGTTTGATGATAATGATGATTTTTATTTGATCACTTTTTTAATTTTTCTCATTATTATATTACAAAAGATATTTGATAAAACAAAAAACTGAGTTTTATATTCTATTGCAGGAAATAGAACTCTATTAAAAATATATACTGCCTATTTGTCTGTAATAAATTTTTTTCCAAGTATGACTATTATTGAGTTGACTTCTATTTTTATTTGTCATTATTAGATTCTAAACTTGCCATCTGAGTTGATTAATATTTCTAGGTATTTGATATAGCCATTTGTTGGAATACTTTTTATCTCTGGCTTTAATTGTTAAAATGATAATTTTATATCTTCACTTAGCTTTGATGAATTAATTGATAACACTTCTATTTTATTAGTATTAATTTTGATATCATATATATTATAAAACTCTTATACTATTTCTAAGATATTGTTCATATTTTTTTTAGAGTTAGAAATTCATACTGTATTATCTACAAATGCTAGACTTGAAATTTTTATGTCAATTTGATCTGATTGGAAGTGAGAAAATCAAATATTTGCATTATTGATATTATATTCATGGGTATTCTTGATAGAATTAATTATACATAATAATGGATCATAAAAAATTCTCTATAGAATTAGTGAATGTACTTCTTCTTGATCAAGATTATCTTCTACTGAATATGGTTTAGTTAGTTTATACTCTGTATGTATTTGATTAAATCAGTTTATTTAAATATTTTCCAGCAGATTAATATAATTGGAATTTATTTTTATGTGAAATAAGCTATTTTTTAACATTGGCCAGCTGACAGAATTATATACTCTGTGCATATCTTGAAATACACACCACAGCTTCTTTTTATATTCTTTGGCATCTTCCATTATATTATTAATAATATGTAGCAGACTACTTATAATAGTATTTTTGAGTACTAAGAAATTATTATCTTTGAAAATACTATGCTTAGTGCAGATATTTAATATGCAGTTGGTAATTATTCTTATAAGTAACTTTCATGCTGTATCAAGAAGAGCTATCAGCCTTATTATATCCAAGTTTCTCTCCTAGTCTATAAGTTTGAATATAAGAATTATACTGATTTATTTCTATTCATGTGGAATATCTTATTCCTCTAAATATTTGTTAAATAGGATGACAAGCATCATGTGTATTATATCTTCACAGTATTACCAGAATGCATTTTTGATAAGATTGATTCCAGTTGCTTTGTTTGAGTGAATCATTATTAGCTATTCTTGAATTTCTTCTAACTTGATTGGTTTTATTACTAGATTAAATACGTGATTCTCTATTAATGCTATTAGTTCATAAATATCTTTCCATTTTTGTGATGATTAACTTTTTATATTATGCTTCCTGTACTATTGATTAAAATAATTTTGTATTGCATTTTTAACTTTAGTAGAATGTTCTATGAAATACTGGTTTTGATACACTTTATTAATTAAGATGGATAAGACTTCTGTATTTAGAATATTATTTAGCATTCTATCTTAATTATATTGAAAATTATTTTGATTAATTTTGATTGCTTATTCTATTTATATAGTTTGCATTTTTTTATTCTCAAGATTTTTTACTATCTGTACTTGCTTCCTTAGGATTTTAAGTTGTAATATAATAGATAATATATATGTATTACTTATATTTGTAGATAAAAATGTGAGAGCTATGGGTTCAAGACTATATAACTATTTGTAGAGCTTTAACAGACATGCTTGTGTACTTGCTAATGACTTTGTGATATTATATTAATATTAATTTAGATAATATAGGATACTTTCAATTAATCTATTTTTTTTTGTAACTCTATATTTTTGATATTTTGCATTTAATGTGTTGATATTAATTTTTTTTTGAATATCTGATTGATTACATCTATAATTATGTGTTTTATTATGTTCTACAACTCTGACATAAATTGATTTATATAATTTTCCTTGATTTTAAATGTAAATTAATGATTTTCTCAAATTATATTTAATCTTCTTTGGATATATTTTTGTAATATATGCTTTTCTTTTTGTTCTTCATCATTTGATAACTAATAAGAGAGTTTTTTATAGTATTGGAAAGAAATTGAAGACCAACTATACTAATAAGTAATCTGTTTTAATCTAATATGAATCTGATATTCTTAATTAACTAATAGTTAAAATCAAATCCTGATTATATCAAATCATATCCAAGTATCTTTTGGAATTTGTTCTTGATCAAGTAAATACATTAGTATTAAGATATAGAAATTGATTTGTTTTAACTATATTTTTGAATCTGAGTAATAATACCAGATTATTTTTTAAAAAATCAAATAAATGTTCATTAAAATTCCCTCCAATTATGAATATTTTTGTGTATGATATGAGTTTATTTATATGATGTAATATTATTCTTTTAGTTTGTCTGTCCTTTTCAAAATTAGATGCTGAGAGATATAATACTATGATTTCTACTTTAATATTATCTGTAAATGCCAATGATATCTGTATAAGTTTTTCTGGAATCTTTGTAATTTTTTGTATATATCTAATCCAAAATGGATTAATTAGTATACTTACACCTATACCAAGAGATTGTGATTCATTTATTGATCACAAATGGATATATCTATTAAAGTGTGAAAATGTGAATTTGACTTGTTAATTTGTAAGCTTGATTTTAATAATGATCAGTATATCTAGTTTGAGATTTGAGAAAAATATAATTATATCTTGAGCTTTGTCTAGATTATGAAGTTCTTTAATATTAATTGTACTTATTATTATATTAAGAGTAGAAGAGAAAATATTATTATAGGAATATAGATTTTTGTTAAGTTTGAAATTATTGATAAAGACTTCTGATGTGGAATCTATATTATTTTGTTTAGTATTATTATGGTTATATTGCATTATTAAATATTTATTCTATCTGACTAAGTCTATTTAGTAGCTATATGTATTATTTTTTCAGAATATTGAATTGAGATATAAGATTAGTTGTTGTTTTAATTAATAAACTATTACTTATCCAAAGTTCTTCATTTTATTTTAGGATATCTTCATATAAGTTTTTGTTAATAGTTTTTACAAGTGGCTTTAGCTCAGAGAATATTAGCATTCTTAGTATGTCAGGAACTGATTTATTAGATTTGATAGGATTGATGATGTTGATTAAATGATCTAACTTTTTCTTGATATTATTGATCTTGAAGAAAATATTATTTATATCCTTAGAGAACTTATCTATATCTTGTCATAGTTTTTGTATTATTTGCTCTTGATTGCTTAATTTAATTTAAATATTCTCATAAACTTGTGTACTATTATTGATAGACAGATTATCAGGATTCTCAAATATTTCAATTTGGTTTTCTTTGCTGAAGTTTGCATTTTTGATTATCTATTTGAGAGTGTCAAATTTATTTAGGAGAGTCTTTTTATAATTTAATATTGAAGAAGATATGATTAGTTTTTGATAAGTAATATAGTAATTTTTATAAAGCTTATTAAGTTGATTGTATAACTATGCTTTTTTATTTTTAGCAGTGCATAACTTTGTGATATATGTATGTAAGAAACATATATTACATACTTTTATATCAATTTATTCTCATTGAAGTTATGAGTTTCATAATATTAGCTTTTTAACCATAACTATTGCCATATCTATTTCAGATTCAAAGCTGATTATAACTAGTCTTTGTCTGTTATATTTGACTGGAGATCTTGGAATAAAACAAGTTTTTGCATTGATTTGTTAAAGAATGTCATCAAGTTCATAAGCTATAATATTGTATGGCAGATTGACTAACTTGACTAAGTGGATATCTCTTTGTTAGATGATCTCATGTTAATTAAGAAGTGATAAGAGATGTACTCTATCTGTTTTCAGTAATACTGATCACTCCTTAATTGCTATTTTGGCTTGCTCTTCTGTGATATATTAAATAGTTGTATAGATCCACTTGTTGATTATATACTGTTTAATATCTTGGATTTTACTAAATTAAGATATTACTATTCAAATCTATTTGATCATGATGTCTAAAGGAACATCTCTCATTATAACTACTATATCAGTATTAATCTTATTTGTTAATGCTGGATAATTATTTATTAGAAAATTATTATCTAAAGAAATATGATGAGTCTGATCTTGTGATTTAACCAATAAGAACTTTACACATATATACTTTTCTCTATTTAAGATGACAGATTTAGCTTTAAGAAAGTCATGTAGTTCTGCTAGTTTATTATTAATATATGCAATATTCTCTTTTGTGGATTGATTAGAAAAAAGAGTTTTAACTATCCAACTACGATATCTCTTAATACTAATAATCACTTTCCATTTTTGTTTCTTATCATTTGACTGAAATATTTTATTATCTGCTATATTATTATATAATATTGTGATTTCATTTTTGATATGGCTATGTTCAGATAGGTTAACTTCCATATTGAATTAATTATTTTGATTAATTTAGTTATATGCTATTAATTATTTATCTGATGTTAACTAATTATCTGTTATTGACAAATTATCATTTTGATTAGTTAACTTAGATAATGTACTCTCCTTTTTTGCCTGTTTAACATGTGAAATATGTGAATTAGATGGTCTGTCATATAGATTTTTTTGTGTGCTGGGCTTGACATTTTTAGAAATTATATCTGATAATTTACCAGTTGATAAAATAGGAGAAATGGCTACTGATTTATTTACCTGTGGAGAGGATTGCAAGCCAAGAGCATTTTTGAGATATTCTAAAGATAATATTGATATTAGAAGAGTTTTTTTTGAAGAGTTTTCCTTATGTTATTATTTTTTTGTATTAGATATTTTATTATATAAATATAACTTAGAAAGAAGATAAAAGAAGAAATAAATGGATTATTTTTATATTTAATAAGTTTTTATTATTTTTATTATTTTTATTCTTATAATATATAATAATATAAAAAAAAAGTAGAAGAAAAGAGAAATATAATTAATAAAAAGCTGAAATTAAGAGTGCTAGACTATACTTTGTTTAAAAATTGTGTGTAATATTATATTTAATAACAGCAGTGGAAATTTTTTTTTTACTTTAGACATCTTGGACTTCATCTGATTAAGAGATCGATAGGGAAGAGATGTGAAAAAATTTATTATTATTATTATTATTATTATTATTATTATTATTATTATTATTATTATTATTATTATTATTATTAT
>CAJVPS010003125.1:0-10791 GCA_910591765.1 Ambispora leptoticha
CAGATTGCATGTGAGTGAGAATCAGGTGATTAATGATTAACAATGTAAGTGGTGCGTTATTTTTGCAGGCCACTGTATAATATAAAAAGGGAAACACTAAAGCCGGATAGTGCAATTCGGATCGATTGATTTGATCCGATTTGCAAGTCATTTTCACATGTGAAAGAAAAAAATTTTGTTTATTACAAGAATATAGTAAATATATTGATAAATATTATTTATTACAAGACAGTGTTGCTTTTTTTAAGAAAGAAGGATTATTAAGAATATGTTTTTGATATCAAATGCAAGCTATAAGTGTTATAATAACTCACTATTTCTACAGATAAAAAGACTAGAATATAATTATATAAAAAAATATTAGAGTATTTATCTAAATATTCATTCTATTATTATATAAGAAAAATGAAAAAAAATATTTATTTTAATAATATATACTTGAAATATATATCTAAAGATAATATACTTAAAAGTATTAATTCAAAATATTAAAATTAGAAAGTAATAAGAACTTTTATTATTAAAAGATCAAAGCTTTTTCTTATTATAGATTTATTTATAATAAAAATAAAGTTGTATATTTATCTTCTCATATATATAATTGAAATTAATCTAATTTTTTTTGATTATTTATCTTATTATTTATTTTTATAAAATATAATTAATTTATTAAGCTTGTGATGAGATTAATCTAATATAAATTATATTATTTTTGACATATAATCTATTTAAATAACTTAATCTATATATTTAAATTCATAATAAGATCTTTATTACAAATTATGATATAAATTTAAGTTAAATATCTTGAATTTTATAATCAATTCATCAAACTCATAATAAGATTCTTACTGCAAATTATAATATATATTCAAGTCAAATAACTTGAATTTTGTAATAAATCTGTCACTCAAATAACTTGAGTTTTGTGATCTATTTATTGCTCAAATAATTTGAGTTTTGTGATTTATCTATTACTTGAATAACTTGATTCATTCATTATAATCTAAACTAAGATACCATAACATAATTATATTATAATATCTAAAAAATATTATATTTTATAATTTTATTTATTTTTTTATTAGAATATTTTTAAATAAAATTTTTATAAAAAAAAATATAAATTAAATTATATAAACTCAAAGTTAAAATTTTCTAGTTTAGACTTATTAAATATAAGAAGACAATTAAAAATAAAATTTACATTATTCAGTTAATCTTGAAATAAAAATTAATTTTGTAATTTTAGAATATAAATAATATGAACATTCTGATTTGATATTATATTATACTAAGAGTGCTAAGTTGAGAACTAACAAAAACTTGGAAATATTCTCTCTGAGAACTTTAATTCTTACAAAATGTTCTCAAATAAGAGAACATTTTTAAACATTAATGCTCTTAAAAAAAAATAAAAATGTTCTCTGATAACATGAGAACATCGAATTTTAAAAACATTCGTTAATTAGGATTAGAACATCGTTACACATTGATCTTCCGATTTGATTGGTTTACCTCTTAAAAAAATTCTCGTGACAGTGAAAATTTTGTCGGGTAGTTCTTAATTTACTGTCACACGACTGAATGGATGATACACGTAACCAAAAACTTTTATTCATATATTTAACTTTCAACCAACATGGAATGTCTCTTTGGCTTTGTGGGTAAAGACTTTGTATTGACCGTGGCAGATGCTACTTCCATACAGTCAATCTTGGTCATGAAAAATACGGAAGATAAATCACGAGATCTTAACAAACACGTTTTAATGTTGTATTCTGGAGAGCCGGGAGATACCGTTCAATTTGCCGAATACATTCAGAGAAATGTGAGGTTTTATGAAATTAAGAATGGCATCGAGTTGTCTCCGCAGGCTGCCTCAAAATTTACAAGGCGCCAGTTGGCAGAAAGCATGCGAAGTCGGGTAGGTTTCTCTAGAAATTGCTAAAAATTGGGCAGACAGCTCTTATATAGTGCCAAAATAATGTGTGTTCATGTAAATCCGCTGATAAGAATGAATTGCATACAAAATTCAAGTTTTGATAAGTGCATAAAGATTCTTCTAATTAATAACGCCATTATACGATACAAATAATGCTAATAATGTTAAAACAATCCTAACAGAAACCATACGCGGTGAACCTTCTCATTGCTGGGTATGACGTAAAAACTGAATCCGGTCGTCTTTACTGGATCGACTACCTTGGTTCATTGGTTGAATTGCCCTTCGCGGCACATGGATATGGCATGTTCTTCGTGATGTCACTCTTTGATAGATATTATTATCCGCAAATCCCACTTGACGAGGCTAAAGTTTTGGTTAAAAAGTGTATAGACGAGTTGAAGACTCGGTTTTTAGTTAATATGGCGAATTTTAAGGTCAAAATATCTAATAAGGATGGTATTCAAGAAATTAAACTTGATGAATAGAAGGATATACAATATCTAAATAAAACTTTTACTTAGAAGGATATACAATATCTAAATAAAACTTACTTATTATTATTTAAAATTGCTACATCAATATTATTATTATTATTATTTATTTTTACATTATTGTTCAGCACTATGAAACAAATTGGACATATACAGATCCCCATTTACGCTTATTTGAGTATTAATACCACTACTAATTTCTGTTACTTCTACTACCAACGGCTACAACCACAATTATTACTGTATCCAATAACGATAAGTTGCAATATAATCCAAAAATAGAATTTTCAAGGATTACGATCATTCGCCGCAATCTTTTATCACAAGTGAATATTAACTCTTGTTGACAAAATACCCACGTGGTTAGCTAGACGTCTCTGTTAAAGCATTCAATTATCCTTCTGCTTGTCTGTCATATCTCCTCGTAAACGTGTAGAAGAAATGGCAATGCGGGCAATGTCAGAAATAATTGAAGCACCTGACTATAAACTTGTGCATCCTCCACAACAACAACCACCTGCTAATCATAGTCTAAAGAACCTACAAATCCAAGTTTTGGGTGTCCCACAAACGGGTGCGAAATCTCGCGTGGAAACACAGATAAAACTATGTCTACAACTTGTTACTGACAAAGGTGAAAAAGTGCCACTTTGGTCGCATTTGCGGCTTCCAGAGTACATGGTGGCTAAGGAGAAACTTAAAACGAAAAATGCGAGAAATAACCAAGGTCAATCAATGAATATCGTAGAGAAGAGTGTGCTTAATCTTGAAGCCAATGTGATTTGTGCTAGTGACGCTAAAAAAGTTCTCACTTGTCTTGGGTGTGTTCAACGAGAGGTGAATAATTTTATTCATTTTTTTGGTGCTCTTTGTTATTTCACGTTCTAACGATTTTCTTTTTGTCAAATCGTATAAATCATCAAGAGAAAAAGATCACAACGAAAAAAGGAGCATAAACTTGCCAAGGCAAATGCAAATGCCAATGGCGCCTCTGTTAATGAAGAATCCAATAACAACAATAACAATAACAACAATAACAGCAGCAACAACAACAACAACAACAACAACAACAATAATAGCAACAACAACAACAACAACAACAACAACAACAACAACAACAACAACAACAACAACAACAACAACAACAACAATAATAATAATAATAATAAATCATCGGATCTCGATGATGAAAAATCGCTACAATTGGAGCAAAGAAAAATTTTGTTATTTAATTGTAGTGAGATTGTAGATTTTAGCAGTGGCGATACAATTTTGCCAACACGAATCACCTGTTATTGTCGTCATCACAATGAAAAAGTTGGATTCTGGTAAATATCATATTTTCGAAATCTCGAAGTTGATATTTCAATTAATTAATTTTATTTTATCTTCCATAGTATTTATTTTGTCATGAAAGATTATACGAATGCTGTAATTGCGTCTGGAGTATCTCCCGCTATTATGATAACAGATGATCATAAATCTTCAAAAACAAAAGTTGGTTCGCGTATGAAAAGAGCTCGAGGAGACTATGGTCGACGTAATTCTATTACTCATCCGGATACTCCAAAGTCGCCTCGAGGATTATTGTCGCCTCAGATTGTGAACATAGCATCTAATGGATGTTTTTCAGAACCTTCATCCCCAATATCTATGATTTCATCCCAGCCCTCTTGTCTAACGTCGGCTACTCCACATCAGATTATTAAACAAGAAGAATCTAATAATAATAATAATAATAACAGTAACAAAGCTACACAACAACATCAGATGCAATCGATGATATTTGCTGCTACACCTTCATCTCTCTCGCCTCATTCTCCAATTTCTCCATTATCACCGTCGTCCTCTTGCGATAACACCTTCGAAAATGCTTTTCAGCTTTCTCAGCATCTTGACAATACTTCAACGACAATTCCATTCCCTATGGTTAATGCCAACAATGACCCAAATATGCTAGTAAATCTTTCACTTTCAAATCCAATTAATAATCTAAATACCCTTTACCAGCCAGTTCAATTACATCAGAATATGAATGCTGCGAATCAATTCAATATAGTTAATTCTCCTCATCAAGGGAACACTGGTGGTGGAATGCTATTGCATAATTCTATTAATTCCAATACGATGCTTCGACCAAACTTCTTCAATGGACCCGCCAATCCTCCTGTTTCCATGTTCCCGGATAGTACTATTAATGGATATTCTGTTCCAAGGATAAGTAGGTTGATTCCGCCAAATGGTCCAACGCGTGGTGGCATCGAGGTCACTATATTAGGAACTAATTTTTTTGGTAAATTCCTTTTTTAATGATCATATTTGGGCCTAACGTTTATATCAATATATGTAAATTAATAACTTTTCTTTTCCTTTCATAATATTAGATGGATTGACTTGTATGTTTGGAGAAAGTCCTGCAATCCCTACTCAATATTGGGGGGATTCGACACTTGTTTGCATCCTTCCTCCGGCAATCAACCCTGGACCAGTCATCATGAGTTTCAAAGAATTCCCAATAAACTTGTTTGACTCGGAAAATGATTTTGTTTTTTTCACTTACAATGATGGTATATATATTACTATGTAATTACTAACAAATATGGCCTAACGATAAAATATTAATCTTTATCTCCTTTTCTAAGATTCGGATCGTGCTCTGATGGAATTAGCACTTCGATATGTCGGACTGAAAATGACAGGAAAATTTGAAGATGCTCGAAACATTGCAATGCGTATTGTCGGAAGTGAAAATGATGATGGCCAATCTGGGCAATCTTCGGGTAATGGCAATATGAATGGAATGGCTAACAATAGTACTCTTTCTTCTGCTCTACAAGAAGCCTCAATGTCCAACAATCTCGAGGATCATATAATCAAAACTTTAAGTATAGTCGATGCCTATGAAACAGAACATCCTAACAATATATCAGTGCAGAATGCCACAAAGCATACAATGTTGCATCTTGCTGTACTGCTCAATTTTGAACAACTCACCACAAATTTAATAGAGAGGGGGATTGATATTAATGCTGTCGATCATTACGGATTCACTGGTGAGCAAGTCACTAAAACAGAATGTTAAATCTTTTATCGAATAAGTCGAAACTGATATGCTAGTTTTTCTATTAAAGCTCTTCATTATGCCGCATGGACTGGTAAAACCGAAATAGTTCGAATGTTATTGGCAGGTTTGGATTATTGCAAATTTTAGTTTTTGTAAAAATGCAGTTATCCTATTTTCTTATGATTAAAGCTATAAGCTTGAAGCTGAATTGTGTAAATTGTACTTTTGATATTTTTAAAAAAAATAATTGTAGCAGGTTCTGGTGATGTTATTAGAAACCGTTGGGATCAATATGCTATTGATTTGGCACGTATGGACCATCACGAAGATATAGTGAACTTGATTGATCATTATCAACATGATTCTGGTGTATCTTTATCACCGTCTTCTTCTGACGAGACATCCACACTGGATTACGACGAGGATTGGGATGATAGTAGTGATTTAGAACTAGAAGAACAAAAAACAATAAATGCTGAAAATTTTCCAGATAACAGAACGCAGAATTTTTCAGAAAACATTTCGCCTAAAGTAGAGTTGAAGAATGATCACAATGAAACCGGGACACAATTAGAAGAAACCGAAACACCTAATATTGAATGGATAGATTCCGAAACTGCCGCCAAATTAATGCTGCAAGATCAGACTCTCGTTAATGATGAAATTCCCATTGCTGAACCTGTAGAAGATGATAAAAAACCAAAGCAGCCTCTTACTGATCTCGCAAATGACCTCGCAAATGTTTCCTCTATTTGGCTCCAAAAGACTTTTGCTCATTTACACATGCCAACGCTCAGTAAACCTTCCCCGATAAACATCCAGTTACCAAATATCAAGATGCCTCATCTACAAATGCCAAATATTAATATGCCACAAAAATTTTCAACCATGGCTTTTACTCCAAATTTATCATCACTTCCACGACCTTCAATGCCATCTATGCCTTCTTTGCATTCTTTGCACATGATGAATCTTGAATTCCCTACTTTACCCACAGTTACATTCCCTGCTATAATACCTTCAGGATTCCCAGGTTTCGTGAGGGATAATCATTCAGCTGCTGTGAATGGAGAAGGAAGTAACATAGCAGCAAATTCTGGAGGATTCGAAAACTTGAAATTTGGAAGTAACTTTCATTGGGAGCATTACAAGAGAATGTTGTGGCAAGGAACGCCTCAAAATAATGAACAAAAAGCTAAGGACAGTAATACACCTGCTGGTCAAGATGGTGTCGGATTTTTGCGCTTCGGTGGATACACTTGGCCATTGTTCTATACATCAACTCCTCCCACACAAACGTCGTCACCAACACCAACACAAGCACCAGCACCGGCGCAACCACATGTACCCATGTATCCACACAGGCCATCTGAGGAACGAGGTTCCTCTATTTCATTAAGACATGCTAGTCGAAGAGTAGGCTTTGATGTCGATTCGATGGATGATGAACAATCTCTTGCATACGAAAGACATGAACAAAAAATCAGGAGGCTAAAACAAGATCGTATGTTATATCTATTCTGGGTACCTGCATTACTATGTAAGTAAATTAACATAATATCAATTCTATTGTATTTAATTAATAATTCTTGTATCAACTAATTTATTGGCTTGTTCATAGTGATGCTCGCGCTAGCCTACGTTCGTTATGGAATACCGATTGGAATATGATAACTGTCTATTTATTAAATCTAATTAGATTATTTTTTG
The DNA here is from genome assembly GCA_910591765.1 of Ambispora leptoticha. Taxonomy (NCBI): domain Eukaryota; kingdom Fungi; phylum Glomeromycota; class Glomeromycetes; order Archaeosporales; family Ambisporaceae; genus Ambispora; species Ambispora leptoticha. The sequence continues at coordinate 7,214 of CAJVPS010003125.1, forward strand.
GTTGTCGTTTATAATATATAGATATCTGCACAAACATTTTTATCACGATCATGCGTGTACATTATTCTTTTTTATCTCATTTTCACTCACAATCACATCCCCCACACACAAATTAATGTATTTTCAAGATTTTAACGAGTGTAATACATGTAATTACTTTTTTTGCGAATCCCAAATTAAACGCCATATAGAAAGTTGCATATGATTGATCGAAAATAATTTATATCATTATTATTGTGTGGCAATCACGAATTGAACCAACAACGGTTTTTTGAAGTTCTATGTTAACTACCAATGGACTATAACGACGTTTAAAGTTCTTGGATGATCATATTAATCTATTTATAAAAAAATGTCTTGTAATCTTTGCGGAGGAACTGAATTTGACTATGATGCCTCGTCAGGACAGACTGCTTGTCAGTCTTGTGGTAATGTAAAGTATTAACCGATTTTAACGGGTAAAAGTTAAACAACGTGTTTTATCTGAATTATCATTCTTTTAAAATAGGTAATAGACGAAAGTCGAATTGTCGCGGAGATCACTTTTGGAGAAGCTTCTTCAGGGGCTGCAGTTCCTCAAGGAACTTATATAGGAAGTGACCAAAGTAAATAGTTAATAATTTCTTTCAACAACTGCAGATTTTCTTCGTATATTACAAAAACTAATTATATTTATTGAAACGGGTAATTAAGGACGAGCCCGAATAAATGGGCCATATAGGAAACACTCGGAGCCTCGGGAGCAAACTATCAAGCGAGGTTTCAATTTAAAAAATTCTTTAAGTCTTACATAGCCTATAATTTCATTATTATTAATCTTGATCGACTTTTTAGGACGCTCAAAAATAAACAGCATAGCTACAGCACTGGGATTAAGCCCACATCATTCAGAAACGGCACAGAGATATTTTAATTTAGCGATTGCCAATAATTTTATACAAGGCCGAAGTACTGAATTAGTTGTTGCCGCATGTGTATACATTGTTTGTCGTAAAGAAAAAACATGTCATATGTTGATTGATCTAGCAGATGTTTTACAGGTATTTGTTATTTTAAATTCAATAAAATAGCATACATGTTACGAAATATGTCTTGGGATAATAATATTTTTTTTTATTATAAATAATTAAAAAGACTAATGTTTTTACACTGGGAAGCACATTTCTAAAACTTGTCCGAGAACTCCATATGAAACTTCCATTAGTTGATCCATCATTGTATATAACGCGCTTTGCCCAATTACTTGAGTTTGGCGATGAGGCGCCTAAAGTTGCGCTTGATGCTAGCCGCTTAGTTCAGAGAATGGATCGAGATTGGATGCAAACTGGTCGGCGACCTGCTGGTATTTGTGGTGCATGTAAGTGATTTCTTTAGTGTAAAAGCTTTATTTGAAAAATAATGGAAACTTATTTAGCTATGTCGAATTTCTAAGGTTTACTTGTTGCGGCTCGAATGAACAATTTCCGGCGGAGTATGAGAGAAATCATTGCAGTAGTCAAAATTGCAGATGTTACAGTTAAGAGACGGTTAGCTTATTGATGTCTCATTAAAGAATACTCACTTGTTTACTCTGAGTTTAATTAATCTCATTGAACTTTATTTCCAGTCTTGAAGAATTCAAAGCGACTCCGTCGGGACAATTATCAGTAACCGATTTTAAGCATGTCTGGTTAGATCAAGCTTGCGATCCTCCAGCATTTACTAAGGCTCGCAAGTTGGCAAAGCTTGCAGAAAATCGTAAAGCTAGTTCAAGCGCAACAACACCAGCTCCCGCTGATATAGAAAATACTATATCTGATCAGGAAAATGATGCAAATTTTGTTTCTATTGCCAGTCCTTCAAGTAACCAACCTTATCAACTCGCTGGAACTCCTAACTCTGTGACAAATGATGAAATAATAAGTTTATCCGATGATAATGAGGATGAAGTCTCTGGAACGAAACGTCGACGAAATACTGATGATTATAATGGTGACGAAGAAGAGGATAGGAGTTATTTTGACGCTAGTGATGTCGACGAAGAAGATATTGATATTGCAGAAGAAATGAATTCATATCTGAATAGTTCTGATTTTCAAGAGGCAGCGGAAGAAATGGAGGGTAGGTAGCTCAAATTTCATTTTTTTCTTAATATATAGATTTTTGTGTTGATCAGTTAATTTTTATAGGACAGATTAGGGCAGAACGCCGTGCGAGGATCAAGAATGATAGTGAATTAGGTTCTGATCTTGATGATGAAGAGGTTAATAATGCAATATTAAATGAGGAGGAGATAAAAATTAAAACGAAAGTTTGGATGACTGAAAATATTGATCATTTGAGAATGGTGGCAGGTACGTTAAATCTTACTTATATTGATTATTTTCTCCAAGTTGTAACTTGAGTTAAATTCTCTATGTATTTAGCGAAAAAAGCGAAGGCTCTTCGGGATCAAGCGAATGGAATAGGACCTAGTCAAAAAGTAAAATAAAGATTTCTTATCTATCAGTTCTTTTAAATTGTAGTTACTAACATTTCTTTTATTTCTATGATTGTTGTTGCTATCTCTCATTAAGCGTAAACGTCCTAAAAAGTCAAAAAATAACGAACAAGAAGAAGCTGCCACACCAGCAGAGGCTGCTAAACGGATGCTTACAGAAAAACGACTCTCAAAGAAAATAAATTATGAAGCATTAGACCGTCTTTTTGAAAGCAACCCATTAATTTCGAAAGAATCCGACTCTATAGTAAATACACCTCGCTCTTGGGAAGAATATGACGAGTATAGTGTTAGTGGAGCCGGCCTTAAACAGCGTGTTTCGGATACTACTACCATTACTAAGAAGAAAACTACAAATCTTCTTTCATCTAAACATACAGCGGATTATGACGAGTTTGATGAGGATGAAGAAGAGCAAGAGCAAGAAGTTGATGAATTTTTGGAAGAGCGTAGGCGTCTTGGGTTTATGGGCGAGGTTGAGGAAGAGCCGTACGACGATTACGATGAAGATGAATATTGATTAAAGTTTACGAGTTTATGGACTTTGGTAGTCTGTCTATTTGGTTATTGATTAGATATCTGATATTTTATTTATTGTAATTATTTAAAAATGCATTTTGTTAAAATCAAAATATTTAATAGCAAAACATATGGAACATGATATTTAAGCGCTAGCAAATTAAAGATAGAATTAATAAAGTGTAGAACAATAGTTTCATTTCTTTGGCGAAAAGGAATTTAAATATTTCATCTTTATTCTTTTAATTACAAATCGATTTGCAAAAATCTTTGCCTGGTCGGAAATATTGGTGGTGCCGTATGGTAACGTCAAAATGCCACAGACGTATGCCATATCAACGACGGATTGCCATATCAACTATGCCGTAACTAAATATTTGGATATAACTCTGATGTTAGACATGAAATGTAATGCGGAATGTGATGGATGTAACTTTAACGTTAATTTCGAAAATGATTAATTGGATGGATGGACGTAACTTTGATTTAGAGAATGATTAACGTTTACCCTTGAAATTGAATCCAATATGAATAAATAAAGTTAGTCTTTACTATGCATATCGTATCCCATATAGGTTCA
>CAJVPS010003126.1:0-10785 GCA_910591765.1 Ambispora leptoticha
CTAATTCCCCTCTCTTTACCTTTTATTATTTCAGTCTCTCCCAACCCTATATCGTTAGGGTGAATCAAAGTGAAAACTCACTTATCGATTCGCCGTAACAATATATTATATAAAATATATGTGATATTTGTAATAAATAGAATATATAAATATAACAGATTAGAATATCTATTTTAAATGAGTATTGGACCCATATATTTAATATATTATATTTTTTTGATATATTTTATATTTTTTGCTAAATATAAATATCTTATATTTTCAAAATAATAAAAAGAATAAAGTGCTTATTACTATAATTAGAGTACATATAAAATGTGATACATCTCAATTTACTTCCAATAATTATGTTTATATTATGCAATGCTATAATATAAAGCCAAGATACAAAATTTTAAAGGAGTTATTGAATAAATATAAAACATTATCAAAATATATTTATCAGATTTGGAGAGAGGAAGAAGTTAATAGAGTTCTCTGGGACCAACCTATATTCTACTCATATGATGATGATGATGAATCAAATCAAAATACTAAGTGTCTTGATGTAAATCAGCTTTCAGCTATTATTAACTCCTCTAATATATCTGATTCTACCATGAATATCCTCCATATAGAATTTCAACGTTTAAATAATGTATCAGTAGACTCTTTAAGCTATTGCTTTGCAATAGAACCAGCACAATCAAATAAGCAAACAAAAACAAAGAAATCCAAGCTTGATCAAATATCTAATCTACTTGTTATTTCCAAGAACTTAACAGAAAAAATAGATGCAGATACAGTTGTCTAATTTAGATATGCAGTAGATAAAGATAGGAATTTAGTAAATTCAAAGTATAAGATTGATAAGACATAGACTCTAAACTTTATCCATTCTTCTTTCTATTTTTTTTCATATAATATTTAATAAGAACATTGAGATTGACAATAATTTTAGTTACATTATGCATTTTTTTCATATACCTCTCATAATTTACATATTTTTTTTTAAAGTTGAATTATCAAAATCTAGGTTAAAACCTGCAGAAGCATGCTATTCTTCCAATAGATCATTATCACTTTCATTATTATCTGCTTCTTGAGAAATTTGATCAGATATCAAAGGCTTATCATCTTGAGATGCAGTAGTGCAATTTACTTTGAGCTTATTCTTGACTTTATGAATAGTTACTAGAATAATGTGATCCTTCACATTGAAAGAAATTTTCAATTCATCTTTCCCCCAATCTATAACATATTTATATTTCTTGAGAAATGAGTTTGGAAATATCAATATTGGTTTAAAGACATATATAACTATAAAATCTTCACATATAGTAAAATCTGGAGGGAATGTTATTAGAAAATTACAAGCAATACCAATAAATTCTGTTAGAACTGTAGTAATCCTACTAAGATCATATTTTTTTGATTTATCAATTAGTCAATTTATACATTTAACAATATCTTCTGATGTAATTAGAGGTTCAGCTTCACTATCAAGACACATTGCTGGAATTTTTAAGCACTTAATTTTAACTGATATAGTTACAAGGCTTGTGGTAGGTTCCTTTTTTCAAATAAAATCTATCTCCATAGGATCATTTAACATTTTCTCTTCTTCATCTGAATTAGATATTTCTGGAATTGGCTCTTAATAATTTATAAAATCAGAATTTGCAGACTCTTTAGAGATAACTCTTCAAGTTATAGACAAATTTGTATTATTAATATTATTTTTAATCATTTCTATAACCTCTGGATCATTAAATATAGCTAGAATAATTTTTTGAATTTGTGAATTGATAATTATATCTGATTTCTTTTGTATTTTTTGTAAAGAACATTGAATTAGAGATTCGAGACTCTGTCTCTTCTTTGAACTAGACTTTTTAGATAATGATTTATCCAATTTACTCTTTCACTTTACTTTTTTTTTGATTTAACAGTATTGATAATTTTCATGATTTCAGTCTCAATTAAGTCATTCACAGAATTAAATTTTGATTCAGAACCAGACTCAGAGTCAGAGACAGAATTGGAATCATTATCAGAAGAGCTAGTGCTAGACTCAGAATCTGAATCTTTAGTAGCTATATTAACCTTATTTTTTTTCTTGGATTTGCTTTTATTAGAATGTCTAGACTTGTTTTTCTTTTTATTTTTAAGACAGTTATGAGAATTATGACCTGTTTTACCATACTTTAAATATTTATATTGAGAAGATTTTAAAATAGCATGTATTACTTGAGCTAATTTTGCTTGATTAATATCCAACTGTTCAAGCTGTAATCTTAAATCTTCAACTGGATTATAGTCATAGTCCTCAGGTAATAGTAGATCTCTGTCATTAGAAATACTATCTAAAAAATGATCTATAGTAAGATCATCAGCTTTTTATTTTTCTGATCTGGGAGATTTCTTCAAAATTTGTTATTCTTTAGCAATAATTCTCTTCAAATCTGCTATAATTTTTTTGAAATTATTTTGTGAAAGCATGATCTGGTTCTCCTGAGACTTAAAAGAGATAGTTTGCAAGATAGGTTAAGATTGCTCAGATAATATCATAGATTTTATCAAGTTTTTAACTTCAGCTTCAGTCATACTTGTATTGCTTGAATAATTATTCTTTTTGTGATCTTTACTAGATAATACTGAATCTGAGTTTGAATGTAGATAAGTTTCAGATAATTATTCTGTTGTATATCTTTCAATTTCTTCAAGTTTCGGAAGTAACTCATCTGGAGATTTTTTGATTTCTAAATGATGAACTTCTATCTGATTGGCAAGTAAAAGTTCATAAAGAAATTGTAATCGAATTTGTTATTCATCAATACCAATAAGCCTAGCTAATCTACATAAATTAGAATAGAAATGGCCAATGAGATCACTTTCTTAAACTGTTGAATCAAAAAGTACTTATTATTTCTCCGCAGTAACTGTAGAATAATTAGTTCTAAATCAATATAATACTTATCCAAGATAAATACCAGATATAACTATAGTATTACCTGTATTAGCATTGGGTACATTGGGTAAAGAATCAGTTAGTTGTCCATTAGCAAAAGACCAATCTTTATCAAATACTATATGAGCTGGAATTATAATATTACTATTCTGTCTATTTGTATGATTTAAGATCTATGCTCTAATTTGATTAGTATTTCTTTCTTGAATACTAGCTAAATTTACTTACATTATATTATCAAGTAAATTTCTCAATTCCTAATTTTTTCTGTGAATGGTTCTTTCATACTAATCTTTAGTATCACCTTTGAGAGATGCTATAAAAATACCATAAGTATTAATTCTATTAGCATGTTCAGCTCCTATATCTATTCTAGAACTTACAAGTCATAATCTAAATTCTTCAATATGTTTTTCAGGATCTTCAATAGGATATCCATGAAATTTTTTTAATTTATAACCCATCATACCTGTTTGATTATTATTATAATTCTGTAATATATTATTCTGTAGTAATAAAATTTGGGCTTGTAAATTTAAAATTAATTACTATGAATTATGCTTCTTATTTTTTCACTTAATATAACTTGCCTTCCAATTCTTGAATTTATTGTAATATCTATCAAAGAGCTGATCTTGATTATATTCTAATAATTCTTTATCAGTCTAGCATTATTATAGCTCCTGTTCTAAGTGATGAATAAATACCTTATAAATAATTTTAAGAACATATTTGAGTTTTGATTGTTTTTCTAATATCAAGATAATATTATATTACAAACACTTTCACATATCATATCTTTGTTATAAATCTCTACTATTGATATGATATCATTATAATAATAATTGAATAGTGAACTTTTCTCGAATTAATTCACCAACATATTTATTTTTATCATGATATGAGAACTACCAGTGATAATATTCTTCCTATTTATTATTATAAGCTATAGTTATCAAAGTAAGATCATTCTGATAATTATCACACTTATAAGTAAGTCAGTTAACTTGATTTCATAAATTATATCGCTCTTGAATAATTTGATTAACTTGATTCTGTAAATTATCTCATTCTTGGATAATCTGATTAACTTGGTTCTGAAAATTATTTTGGATAAGCTGATTAACTTGATTTTGCAAAATGATATTCTGTTGTCTATAGAAATTAATATCCTACTATAGCTGGACTATCTAATTATTATATTATCCCATTGAGCTATAATACCATCTATATTCTGATATGCAGATTGATAATTAAGATAAACAGCATTTAAGAAATCTCTAATACTATTTATAATATTTATAGGATTATTTAATAGTATTCCAACACCTTTAAGATAATTTTCAATATGATTCAAGTCTCAATTAATTTGTATAAAAAGATCAAGATTCATCATATCTATGTCTTTCTCTTTTGAATTATATAAACTTGAAGAGCTTCTTTGAGAAGAAATAACTTTGAATCTATATCTTAGATTTTGAACCTGCTCTTCCAATTCTTGTAATTACTTCTCTATACTATCAATATAAAATATCTTGTCTCAGATCTTCTTTTTAGCTTGATATAAGCTTTTTTTAAGAGATGATATTTCTGATCTCAACTCCATCTTTTCTTCTTCTGAAACATTCTCAAGCTATTCTAGTTCTTTATTGAGAGATTGAATTTCATTCTCACACCAGGTATATTTATGTTCCAGATCCTTTATATATTTCTCATTCGACTTATTGATAGCTACCTCTGATTGTAATATCTCCTGGAGTTGTTGATTAATTTGCTCTAGCTTGAGTTCTTTATCTATAGCTGATCTATAAGTTATTTGATTAGGGGGTCATGGTCTATGAAATGTCATATTATTACGAAGTAATGAGACTTTATCTTTATTTTATATGGCATATTATATTGACTTATCTTTGACTTTGCTAAATATAATTTTTACTATAATAAGTAATGTTAAAAATGAGTAAATTGAGCAAGTCTATTATTAGAATCAATCCAGATGAGAAATTACAAATTATTCTGGGCATACTTTTTTACTGATCTACTGATTATTATTCTAATATAAAAGCTTTAAGAGATATATATAAAAAAGAAGGATATAAATTCTCATATAAAAAAGTTTGTGAATAGTTACATAACCAGAATGAATGACAAAAGTATGCTCTGTCACTGAAAAATATTTCATGAGTTAGTTATGATAAAATTTCATGTCCAAATTATGTACATATATATAATTTATTTTGTCTTATAAATGATATTATTAATAAAAAGATATATAAATGAGCACTCACTATTATAGATATTATATCATGTTTTAAATGCGCTATTCTTTTTATATTAAAAAATAGCTTAGATATTGTCAAAGCCTTCAAAAAAATTTATAATAATTTATCAAATCCACTTATATGGCCAATACTTCTATAATACAACCAAGAATGTAAATAGATGGGTGAGATGAGTAAAATAATGGAAGAATATAATATAATAATTAGATTAATTAGCATATATAGTTATTGGAGTCTAGTAATTGTAGACAGATTCTGTAAGATACTTGTGAAAATGCTTTATAAAATTTAATATAGTATTGAAAGTATATCCTCAAACCCTAAATTAATAAGAACATGAATTAAGTATTTGCCAGAAGTAATAGATTATTTAAATAATTATCCAACATATTTTATTAAAGCTCCTGGATCCTTGAAGTAGAGGTTAGCACCAATAAAAGCTATTAAATTAGAAAAGATTGAATCTAGGTCATCTACAAAATATAAATATCCTATTAGAAAATATGAGAAGAATAGGTTGAAAAAAGATGATACAGTTTGTTATCTGCTTGCTAATACCAAATGGGAAGAAGGTATGAAGAATTAGAAAAGAGTGACAGATCTCACATTCAGTTTAAGCATTCATAAAATTCAAAAAATTATTGTAACAAAGAATGAGCCAATTTTATATTATCTCAAAGATAATGATGATAAATATTCTCCAAAGTGGTGATTTATATGTAAAGAGCTCATATACATAGATCTAGAAAAACTTTAATATCCACCTCAGAGTATATTAAAAGAAAATACTCACTCCAGATCTGTTAATTTTATTCATATTATTAATAAAATAACCAAGGCTCAATAATATGCTGAGAAGTATGATGGAAAATATCTTGGTAAAACTGGCTAAATAAATGATTTCGATATATATCTCTGGTCATGTGAAAACAGAAATCATTAGTAAAAATATCTATATCTATTAATAATTACGAAATTTGAATAGTATCTAATTTACTTCTATCATAGTGATAAGTAAAGATGTAAATATATTTTTAAGGATCTGTTAGGTAAGAAATTTCCATCTTGTAAATTATTATTTTTGAATAGGATATAATTAAATAGGTATAATAAAGAGCTAAAATTAGTATTCAAATTCCAGAGGTCTTAGCATTTTTCTGAGAATTCAATATTCCATAAGCAAGGCAAGATAGACTTAGATAGTTAACAGATATGTGATCAAAAAAAGTGAGATATATGTAAAAGAGAGGGTATAAATCTTATTTGTATCCTATTCGATTGTAATTTATTTTCCTATATTAAAAGTAAATTGCTTAAAAAAGGATATTTGAAAAATACAAATATTAATGAACATGATAATTAATATTATCTTATTAGCTAATAATATCATACTCTGAGAAGTATAGTTCTTTTTTTCAAAAATCTAATTGTGATGGAATATTTGGATACCTTACTATTGGTACCAATAGAATATCTTTAAATTTATATCAAAGATACGTTATGATTTTATTAGTAATATCATGAGAGATATTCAATAAAACTTTTTCACATTCTTTCCATATTACATATATTAACCATCCAATATATATTAATCAACTACCTTTATCATTATATCTAGTACAGAGCAAAAAATAAAAATCATCTAACATAATATTGGTTGCCATTATTTGATCTGCAATAATTTTTCAAAATAGTTATTTATCTCTCTCTGTTTCTGAAAAATGAATTTCATTAGATTTGAAACCTATAAATTTGGAAAGTTGTTCACAAAATTCTATCATTTTATATTTACTATGTAATATTCTTCAAGAACTTGGATCTTATAGAATAAAAATAAAACTTTAAATACTTATCTGGTTTGATTAATTAATATTTTTTTTGATATAATAGATTAGTATTACTTAGTTTGAATAAGATGAAAGATAAAGGTATATCCATATATATATATAATATCAATAAGACATCTAAAAAGTCATTAAAATAAATGAAGGATAATAAGTATTTGCCAGACTGCCCATTTAGAATGCTTATAAATAGAAGCTTAAATAGTGGAAAAACTAATATGAAAATAAATCTCATGCTTGGTGACAAACTACAATACATGTTCAATGAAAAAAAAGGTAAATGATATATTAGAAATAATGATCTCAGATTAGTAGCCAAACATTTTGAATCAAAATGATGACTTATACAAAATAGCTATTGGATCTTTACAAATACTCCAAAATTATATTAAGAAGATATTACATTTAAATGGATATTACCAGATAAGATTTCAGATATAATTAAATTCTCTCTGAAATGAAGTATAGTTATTGTTTTTGAGGATCTATATGCTGAATCCAAAAAAATGCAAGAACAAATTATTCCTTACTTTATTAATGACTGGTATCAAAATATCTTATCTATATATGTGAGTCAGAAATATACACAAATATCTAAAATTATTCATAAAAATATTTCACATTTATGCCTATTTCAGAGATTAAGTAGTAGAGACAATATTAGTAGAATCATATGTTAATATACAGATGATCCAAAAAAATATCCAAGATTATTGATAAGTATTTGCGGGATCAAGAATTCATGGTTTTTGATTTTATCAAGATAGTAGATGATCTACTTGCTATTAAATTAGGTTGAGATACACTCTTAAATCTTATGTGATTTCAGATATTTTAGGAATTTTTCTGCCTCTTGCAATTCTATCTTCTTTTCTTCAATCTTACATCATAATTTTTTATTTTCATTAATCCGCTTTTCATACTCTATAGTAATTTCTCACATAAATTCTTTTTCCTTTCTAGTTTGGAAAAAGGGAAATAGTTATTCTATCTATTAACTATATATTTTTGATACTAGCTTTACCATTATCTGCTAACTATATATTTCTAACTTTAAGTAATTAATTACAAGAAAATAGATTTTTTCATTATATTCCAATAATCGCTGAAATAAAATATTAATCTCTTTCTTAATCTGGTGATTGATCTCATCCTCACATGAGAAGCAAGAACATCTATATGTCTGATCACATAAATAAATCAGAATAGTATCTTGAATTTGGGATTCTTGGTTAATCATGTCTATATGTGTCTTAACACTAGCTTTATTATTATAATTATATAATAAATTTTCAAGTAGATCTATAATTTGGATTTGTTTTTTACGCTTTCTATTTAATTCTTTTTCATATATTTCTAATGTATGATATAAATAATTCTCAATTTGATTATATTTTTCAGAAATTTGCTCTAATGTAATAAAGAATCTAGAGTGATGTAAAAGCCTATGATATGCTCTTTTAATTAGACTTTTTGGAAGTTTTACTATAATGGAGTTATAATCAGAATAAAATATTAAATATTAGTTTGCATGCAAAAAGTTTGCAGATAAAAAATTATGAAATATATATAAATAAGTTATATAATTATTAAATCAAACAAATTGAATAAATAAATATATATAATAATTAATATATCTACGTTTCTATTTCTGAAAGTTGCTTTTGAAATTTAGATCGCAATTAACTCTTTTTAAAATCTATCTAATTATACAGAATATAATATTCTTCATATTTTCTAATATAAATATCTAAAGGAATATTTAAATTATATTATTTATACATTATAATCTATTTAGTATATTATTGATCAAATTGTTCTCGAGTCTGAGGATTTTTTATTTTATGTCAAGTTAAATCTAGAAATTTTTTATTATCAGAAGTATCATTATTTCTTATTGCATTTCAAGCTTGAGTTGCTAATGATTTGGGTCTATTCTTGTAATTTCTCTAAGCTTTTTGTATAATTCTTACTTTTCTGAAATCAGTCTTTGGTTTATTATATTCATTATCCTAATATTTCTGCATCAAATCATCTGGCTTAATAATTTCAATATACCTTTTTCTAGTGAAATGGAATGATTTCTTTTGTTATACATCATTAATTTTTATAAATTTCCAGTAATCAAAGCAAATAGCCATATGATTTTTATGAATCTTTGATCTATAGTAATTAAAATTAACAAATTTACCTTTACCAAATAACATAAATAAATAATATTAATGATATACACTAAATTTTCCAGTGGTTAATAAATCTTATAATAGAATTCTTACTTGTATTGCCTATTGAACTGGTATTTTATTCTGTTTTATGATAGATAATATATTAAATAATCTCTCATTATTGAAAATTTGATTGAGTTTATTAGTATAAGTTCTATCATAATGTGATATATATGACACAGCATACTATATATCAAAACCAGGATGATTAATATATAATTTAGAAAGTGTTTTATCTTTTTTATCAATAATAATAGCGATATCAAAACCAAACATATTTATTGATTATATCATATTTAAAATATTTAAACCTATTTGATTAATAATTATATACTCTAGAATATATGATTCAAATTTTGTGCAATACTTGAAAAATGCTCCATAGGGTCTGGATTCTCAAACTATCTCTTCAAGAGTATTATAATCATTATATTTTGCAAATGATATACTTTAAACATATTATGATCTATTTTTGACATGTAGATAATTATTGTATAATCTATTTCAGATGTATTACAAGCATATAATTAGGTATTTATCAGTCTCTGACTAATTTCCTGGTATGATTCATCCAATCAGAATAATTAAAAAAACTGGAAAATTATTAATCAATCATATCACATAGAAATTCATTAATTGCGTAACTGTACTGATGATGATAATTGATTAGTGAAAATATGCACCACTCACAAAGCACATCAAAATACTGTATATCAGATTACTAAATTAGTAGAGTTAGAGGATTAATATGTATCTTGTTACTAGCCTTACTATTAATAGCTGATTTTATTATCTTGATTAATGAAAATATAAAAGAACTAATACTATAGAATATTAATATAAAGAATAACTGGTAGATTGGTAAATTGTATATTATAATCACTGTTAATTAATTAGTATGAAATCTGATTATCAGTAAAAAGCCAATGTCATGATTGGAAAGAATAAACCAAATATAATTCATGTTAAGAGAAAATATACTTATAAGATGCATAAGAAACTAAATTAATTTATTTTTATTTTGTGAAATTAAGATATATTAATCATCTTTACTATAAGATATAGTTTTATGAGTTACAAATATAAAAATGTGTGTTTTCTCAGTAAACTGGTCCTAAGATATAGAGTAATCCATATCATAACTTTTTATAATGCAGAACTCATGTAATTTCAAGTAAGTACTATAATCTATAATCATAAAAATCTCAATCATATCAGCTTTGTTATTACCTAATAAAATCAAATTATAAATCATACAAATCTATCAGAATGTTCTTGATTACTTCCAATTTTTTACTATTTTCTAGCTTTATGCTGATTCAAATGATATTTCTATATATCATAATTAGATACAATTCTGGAAATACTGAAAAGTGATTTGATGAGAAAATGACTCTCACTCAAAAAATAACAAAAAATTATCTCTGGTCCACCTTCTCACAATTTTTGCTTGAAGTCAGAAAAATAAATGTAGAATATATCAC
>CAJVPS010003127.1:0-10785 GCA_910591765.1 Ambispora leptoticha
ATAATTTAATATTATATAGAATTAATAATATAATAAATAAAAATTAATAATAGATAATACTTATATGATAGTATCTTCAGAAGATACTTATTAATAAATAAATAAAGAAATAAATAACTATAAATAAATTATATAAATATAGTAATATACTAGCTAAATTAATAAAACAAGAAAAAAGAGAAATTTTACTAAGAAAATTATCTATAACTAAAATAGCTCAAATATATTACAGTGGTTGACATAAATATTCAGAATTTATTATGATAGGTAAGACATTTTATTTTTATTATTAACATATGCAAAAATTTTGTATGCACATTCTCAAATATAACTACTAACTATTTACAAAAATTTAATAGTCAATTTTTTTTCTCTCCCATTCAATCATTGCCAAAATATGATTCTTCATACTTCTTACTAATCAAAGAAAGAGATCTTTGCTTAAATCTGTCCATTTCATTTATATTATCATTTGAAATTCTATTGTTAAAAGTTTTTTTTTTTGATTAATTATAAATTTATCTTCTTTTCCACCTTTCTCTTAAGTATAGCTCACAAATTCTTGATAGAATTGATATCCAGCAAGTAAGAAGGCCAATCAAGAATTTGAACATCACAGTGATGAAAAAGATTAATTATTTCACCTGTATTATGAATTAGAAAGTTGTTCTATTGAAAATGCAACCTATGATCTGTTATAGAAATATGAAGAAAAAGATTTATTTCAAGGATTTCTTGATATTTTTTAGTATTGAAGTTTTCAGTAAACAAGACAAGTACAATTGGTCCTTGCACACTAAAAGCACCCCAAGCATGAATCTTATAGAGATACTTTATCATACTTTTATGTAGTCATAATATTCCATAACAGTATCTTATTAGCTAAGTATTTCTAAATATTTGGAGGGTTGTTTCATCAGAAAAAATAGTGTGAGATTAATTTTGATGAATATATTTCTGTGCCTATTTAAGATGAGCTACAATATGATAGGACTATAAAAGAGAGATCTGCAGTAGATGACAAATATTAAATCAAAGATTTTTTTTAAGGTACGTTAAATTATATGAATAGAAACTTTCAAGTTAGGATCTTTTTGTTTAAGTCTTTTAGTCATTTCAGCTATAATGGTGATATTATTGATCTGTATCAATCAGCCAAGGATGTGATATTGCTCAACTGTGAGAATTGGAGATCTTTCAGGTCTGGAAAGTGACATAATACTTGATGATTTTTTAATTCAATTGATTATATCATATATTATAGATTTAGAAAAATCTGTTATTTGCACAATTTCTGCAGATTTCCAGATATTATTTGTTCAAAGCTGACTTACCACTATTCTTTATGTTTCATGCTTGGAAATGTGTGATATTTTTTTTTATTTTTTTGTTAACAGATGTAAAAACTGATAACAAAAATATTTACATTATTATATTTATTATTAAATAAAGCAATCCCAATTTTATACATGTATTAGTTTAAAATTGGTAATATTATATAATGTTTTGTGCATCAGATTGATATTATAAATATTTATGTCAATCATTATACTTATTTTGTAATTTTTCTTTAATTTTTGTTTTAATAACTTATTTTTATTTATCTTTTCTATTGTAATAAATTATATTCTGATTATTTACAAGTTTTTCTTGCCTGAAAAACTTAGATAGTAGATATCTTTCACTTAAAATAAGCCAAGTATATTTTATTTGATTAAGAAGATTCTTGTAAGCTTTTTTACATATAAAAACTTTATTTTATTTTGATATATATTCTTTGTTTATTTAATAGTTAAAAAGATACTGTTAGAGAGTTTAAGATTAGGATTAGGATTATATTTTAGATATTAGTACAAAAGTATTTTAGTAGAAAGCAAGTAACTCAAGTTAAAAAGAATATATTTCAAATCTTTATAACAAATATTACCCATTTCAAATACTTTTTATACTGGAAACAGCAGTCTATAGACAGCACTAAGTATGATACTACAAACTTCTATAGAGAAAGGTATAATATAGTACAAATTTCATCAAGATTATACTGGAATTAAGCAATTTATATAGCTATATCAGAAAAAGATATGATTAGATCATAACAAAAATAGCGTAGTTATTTTTAGACAAAAAGAATCAGAGGTACTCTGACATGGACATTAAGACTAAAAATAGAAATAATAGACCAGAATTAAGTTTATCCATGGCATGATAAAAGTACTAAGAAAATTCAGGAAAACTATAAATCTGAATTGATAAAATAATTAGCTGGTTGGATGAATATTTATCTGAAGAGGGTTGATTAAATAGATTATTCGGTCTAGATAAATATTGACCTGAGATAAATATTTAGCCATAAGAATAAAAGATTAGCTAAGAATAAATAGAAAAGCCAAGTTATCATGATGCAATAATAAAGTAATCTAATCAAATTGGTAGATTACTAAAAAAGAAAATACTAAAAAAGAAATTACTTTTTTTAGTAAAAATACTTGTAGATTCTTTTAAAAGAGTGTGAAGAAATACTCTTAAGATCTTAAGAAGTTAAGACATAATTTAGATCAAGTATGATAGAGTTAGGATTAGAACTCTTATGAGTGTTATGATATCTATAAGGATGTCATGAGCACTCAAGTGGGCTTGGATAACTCCATGAAAATTATATTGATAAAATTAATAGTGACAAGTATTCTAATATATTCAGTATCTCAGATCTTAATACTTAGAAAGTAGATATTATGAGTCAGCTACATATTATACTTTTGTTATAATTTATTCAGTGCTGAGAGAAGGCTCCTGCCTTTTTTAACAACTAAATTAATAGCAAGAGAGATTGTATTATCTAAATATTTATACATTATAGATTTATACAAATTATTGAGCATAATTCTTTTGGAAATATTCTTGATAAGAATAAAGTTTTTAGGAGCATTATCTTTATTAGAAGAAGATAGAAGAAAGGAATATTTATTATAACTATTTTTGAGAATCAGAGATGATATATTACTATCAGAGAATCTTCTTTCAAGTAAAAATGATCTAAAATTCTGTAATGCTAAAGAGTAAGTCTCTTCAGTAGAGGAATTATGGATAAGATAAATATTTTCATCTTGAATTCAACTATAAATATAATTCCAGGAGTAGAATGATCTAGGGTCTGTATAAATATATCAGTCTTGTGGTTTGTAGTAATTAGAAACTGATAATGTATAGCTAGATAAAACAGATTCTGATTTTGAAATAGATAAATCCAGAAAAATAATATTATTACCAATAGAGTTGATTGTAACATGAATTGTACTACTTGAAACTATATGGTAATTAAAAGTAAAAAAGTTGATTTCATCATGACTAGAGAAGATAACAAAAATATCATCTAAATATCTCTAATAAATGATGAATAAAATCAAATTATGAAGAGTAAAAGTATCTTCAAGAGCTGTAAGAAAAAGGTTTGTAATAATAGGACTAGCAGGGGTACCCATAGCAATTTCTTTTAGTTGTCAATAAAAAGAATTATTAAATTTAATAATTGAATTTTTACAAATTCAGATTATTAATTCAATTTCTAAATTAAGATTGGATGTGATAATATGTAATAATTCCTTATTTCTAAAAGAAATTATTTAATAAAGAGGGCAGCTGAAATATAATCAATGGATAGATAAAGTTTTTCAATATCAAATATCATAAGAATAAAATCAGAATTAAAGGTTATTTCTTTAATTCAATTAATTAAAATAACTGAATTTGATAAAATATGTGAAATATAATTAACATATTTTTATTAACATTCAGCTAGTCATTTAGAAATTTTATAGATTATCCAAGAATAATTTGATATAATATATCTTAAGGATAAATTCAGTTTATGAATTTTAGATAATCTATAAATAACAGAAATTGAAGTATTAGAAGAAGGAACAAGAAGTTCTAGATCTGAATAAAGATGATTGTATTTAATACAGATATCTGTGAATTCAGAACGAATAGTATTCTGAGAGATAGAATTAAGTTATTGCCAACTTAATTCATCATTTAATTCATTAAAATTAAATTATAATAGTTATCTTTATTAAGAATAGAGAGATCAAGATTTTTATCTGCAGGTATCATAACCAAATCATTTTCATATAGAAATTTGAAGATATGTTTAATATTTCTGAAGATAAAAAGAAAATTTTTATTTTTATTATTATATTTATTAAATATAAGATGACTTTATTCTAATATAATAATAAAGTCTAATTCTATTTTTTTGATAGTTTCTTTGGGATAGACTTTTTTGGCTTTTCTGATGTATTGCATCATGGTTTTGGACCAATTTTGGTCAAACTGCTTAAGAGAAAGAGGATGAGAAAGTTGAAAATTAACACCTAGACTAAGGGTGTTTTCAACAAAAGATGGTAAAGAAATGGAAAAAATATTATTGACAAATACCTTTTTGATTCATCTTTTTCTTTGATGGTTTCTTCTTGAGAGCCTTTTTTATTTTCTTTTTGTCCAGAATATCTAGAACCATAGTATCTTCATCTTGATTTTTTGCTTCCAAGATTCCTAAAACAATGAAGTTAGAAATGAATAATGAATCATTAGTAATATAGTCTTCATTTATATTTAATGATTCAAAATTGCTTATCAGAGAGACATCCTGTTAGATATCTTGTAAAATTATAGCAACCTTTTGGTTGTATAATTGTAAGCTTGATTCTATATATATTTTTAGTTGTACATATAGTTTATCTGCAAACTCAGTCTTTATTAAATTTGCTTGGATAGAAATTTCATACTCAGCATGCATCGCACTGAGTCTATCCTCAAGAGTATTGATATAGTTTTGATGAATTTGCTCTCATTTTTTTATCAAGCTTTGTAACTTCACTGTGAGAGAAGTTTTATATACTTGTGCCAACTATTCGTGCACACTTTTATTTAAAGTGGCCATTAATTTAGAAATGAGAGTGAGAGTAAGATTTTTAAGCGAAAGTGTATGGAAATAACCAACACTTCTATTCTTAATAGAGGAAATTTGTTTGCAGATTTTTTGTTCAGCCAAAAGTTTAGTCTTAAACAGGCTAACATATTGATTAACAGATGGAAGAGCAGGAGCAAGAGGGGCAGAAGAAGAAGCTGAAGAAGAAAAAGCAATGTTTTGTTAAGAAGTAGACATATTTCATTAGGATTAGATTTTAGGTATTAGTATAAAAGTATTTTAGTAGAAAGCAAGTAGCTCAAGTTAAAAAGAATATATTTCAAATCTTTGTAACAAATATTACCCATTTCAAATACTTTTTGTACTGGAAATAGAGGTCTACAGGCAGCACTAAGTGTGATACTACAATCTTCTACAGAGAAAGATGTAATGTAGTGTAAATTTTGCCAAGATTATATTGAAATTACACAATTTACATAGCCATATCAGAAAAAGATATGATTAGACCACAGTAAAAATACCGTAGTCATTTTCATGACAAAAGAATCAGAGGTACTCTGATATGGATATTATGACTAAAAATAGAAATAATGAACTGGAATTAGGTTTATCCATAATATGATAGAAATGCTGAGGAAATTTAGGAAAACTATAAATCCAAATCAGTAAAATAATTAACTGATTGAAAGAATATTTATCTGAAGAGGGTCAGTTAAATAGATTATTCAGTCTGAATAAATATTGGTCTAAGGGTAAATAATTAGTCATAAGAATAAAAGAATAGCTGAGGATAAATAGAAAAGCTGAGTTATTGCAGTGTAGTAATAAAGTAGTCTAACCAAATTGGTAAAGAATTTAACCAAATTGGTAGATTACTAAAAAAGAAAATATTAAAAAAGAAATTATTTTTTTTAGTAAAAATATTTATAGATTCTTTTAAAAGGGTGTGGAGAAATACTCTTAAGATCTTAGGAAATTAAGGCATAATTTAGGTCAAGCATGATTAGGGTTAGAGTTAGGTTTTAGATATTAGTACAAAAGTATTTTAGTAGAAAGCAAGTAGCTCAAGTTAAAAAGAATATATTTCAAATCTTTATAACAAATATCACTTATTTCAAACACTTTTTGTACTGAAAACAGAGATCTACAGGTAGCACCAAGTATGATACTATAAACTTCTACAGAGAAAGACATAATATAGTGTAAATTTTGTCAAGATTATACTAAAATTATGCAATTTATATAGCTATATTAGAAAAAGATATAATTGGACCATGGCGAAAATGGCGTAGCTATTTTCAGACAAAAAGAATTAGGGGTACTCTGACACGGGCATTAAGACTAAAAATAAAAATAATGGACTGGAATTAAGTTTATTCATGGCATGATAGAAATACCAAGGAAATTCGGAAAAACTATAAATCTAAATCAGTAAAATAATTAGCCAGTCGGAAGAATATTTATCTGAAGAGAGTCAGTTAAATAGATTATCCAGTCTGGATAAATATCAGCCTGAGAATAAATATTTAGCCATAAGGATAAAAGATTAGCTGAGGATAAATAAAAAAGCTAAGTTACCACGGTATAGTAACAAAGTAGTCTAATCAAATTGGTAGAGAGCCTAACCAAATTAGTAGATTACTAAAAAAGAAAATACTAAAAAAGGAATTATTTTTTTAGTAAAAATACTTATAGATCCTTTTAAAAGGGCGTGGAGAAATACTCTTAAGGTCTTAAGAAGTTAAGACATAATTTAGGCCAAGCATAGTGAAGTTAGAGTTAGAGCCCTTATAAGTGTCATAACACCCATAAGGGTGTCATAAGCACTCAAGTAGACTTGGATAACTCCATGAAAATTATATTGACAAAATCAATAATGACGAGTTTTCTAATATATTCAGTATCTCAGATCTTAATACTTAAAAAGTGGACATCATGAGTCAGCTATAAATTATACTTTTGTCGCAATTTGTTTATTTCTGAGAGAAGGCTCCTGTCTTTTTTAACCACTAAATTAATAGTCAGGAAATCCGCATTATCTAAATATTTATACATTATAGGTTTATACAGATCATTGAGCATAATTCTTTTAGGAATATTCTCAATAAGAATGAAGTTTTTAGGAGTGTTATCTTTGTCAGAAGGAGACAGAAGAAATAAACATTCACTATAACTAATTTTTAGAATTAGAGGTGATATATTGCTATCAGAGAATCTTCTTTCAAGCAAGAAGAACCTAAAATTCTGTAATGCTAAAGAGTAAGATTCTTCAGTAGAGGAATTATGGATAAGATGAATATTTTTATCTTGAATCCAACTATAGACATAATTCCAAGAGTAAAATAATCTAGGATCTGTATAAATATGTTGATTTTGTGGTTTATAATAATTAGAGACTGATAATGTGCAGCTAGACAAGACAGATTCTGGTTTTGAAATAGATAAATCCAGAAAAATAATATTATTACCAATAGAATTGGTAGTAATATGAATCATACCACTTGAAACTACATGGTAATTAAAAGCAAAGAATTTAATTTCATCACAACTGGAGAAAATGATGAAAATATCATCTAAATATCTCTAATAAATGATGGATAAAATCAAATTATGAAGAGCAAAAGTATCTTCAAGGGCTGCAAGAAAAAGATTTGCAATAATAGGACCAGCAGAGGTACCCATAGCAACTTCTTTCAGTTGTCAATAAAAGGAATTGTTAAATTTAACAATTGAATTTTTACAAATTCAAATCATTAATTCAATTTCTAAATTAAGATTAGATGTGTCAATATGTAATAATTCTTTATTTCTAATAAGGAATTGTTTAATAAAGAGGGTGGCCAAATCATAATTAATGGACGGATAAAGTTTTTCAACATCAAACATCACAAGAATAAAGTCAGAGTTAAAGGTCATTTCTTTAATTCGATTGATAAGAGTAACTGAATTTGATAAAATATATAGAATATAATTAACATATTTTTGCCAACATTTGGCTAGTCATTTGAAAACTTTATAGATTATCCAAGAATGATTTGGTACAATATATCTTAAAGAGAGATTCAGTTTATGAATTTTAGGTAATCCATAAATAATAGAAATTGGGATATCAGAAGAAGGAACAAGAAGTTCTAAGTCTGAATAAAGATGATTATATTTAATGCAGATGTCTGTAAATTCAGAACGAATAATATTCTGAGAAACAGAATTGAGTTGTTGCCAACTTAATTCATCATTTAATTCAGTTAAAATTAAATTATAATAGTCATCTTTATCAAGAATAGAGAGACCAAGATTTTTATTTGCGGGTACCACAACCAAATCATTTTCATATAGACATTTGAAAATACATTTAATATTTCTGGAGGCAAAAAGAAAATTTTTATTTTTATTAATGTATTTATTAAATACAAGATGACTTCTTTCTAACACAATAATAAAGTCTAATTCTATTTTTTCAATAATTTCTTTGGGGTAGACTTTTTTGGCTTTCCTGATATATTGCGTCACAGTTTTGGATCAATTCTGATCAAACTACTTAAGAGAAAGAGGACGAGAAAGTTAAAAATTAACACCTAGACTAAGAGTATTTTTAACAAAAGACGGTAAAGAAATAGAAGAAATATTATTGACAAATATCTTTTTGGATTTGTCTTTTTCTTTGGTGATTTCTTCTTGAGAGTCTTTTTTATTTTCTTTTTGTCCAGAGTGTCTAGAACTATGGTATCTTCATCTTGGTTTTTTCACTTCCAAGATTCCTAAAATAATAGAGTTAGAAACGGATAATGAATCATTAGTAATATAGTCTTTATCTATATTTAATGATTCAAAATTGCTTACCAGAAAGACATCCTGTTGGATATCTTGTAAAATTATAGTGATCTTTTGGTCATATAATTGTAAGCTTAATTTTGTACGTGCTTTTAATTGCAAGTACAGATTATTTGCAAATTCAGTCTTCATTAAATTTGCTTGGATAGAAATTTTGTACTCAGTATGCATTGCACTGAGCCTATCTCCAAGAGCATTGATATAGTTTTGACAAATTTGTTTTCATTCCTTTATCAAGCTTTGTAATTTATTAGTGAGAGAAGTTTTATATGCTTGTGCTAACTGTTCATGCACACTTTTATTTAAAGTGACCATTAATTCAGAAATGAGAGCGGAGATGAGATTTTTAAGTAAAAGTGTATGGAAATAACTAATACTTTTATCTTCAATAGAGAAAATTTGTTTACGGACTTTTTATTTAGCCAAAAGTTTAGTCTTAAACAGGCTAATGTATTAGTTAATAGATAGAAGAGCAGGAATAAGAGGGGCAGAAGAAGAAGAAGCTAAAGAAGAAGAAGTAATGTTTTGTTGAGAAGTAGACATGTTTCATTAGGGTTAGGTTTTAGGTATTAGTACAAAAGTGTTTTTAGTAGAAAGCAAGTAGCTCAAGTTAAAAAGAATATATTTTAAATCTTTGTAATGAACATCATCCATTTCAAATGCTTTTTATACTGGAAATAGTAGTTTACAAGCAATACCAAGTATGATATTATGAACTTCTATAGAGAAAAGTATAATATAGTGCAAATTTTACCAAGATTATACTGAAATTATGCAATTTACACAGTTATATCAGAAAAAGATATGATTGGACCATGGTGAAAATGGTGTAGCTATTTTTGTGACAAAAAGAATTAGGAGTACTTTGATATGAGTATTAAGATTAAAAATAGAAATAATAGACTAGAATTAAGTTTATTTATGACATGATAGAAATACTGAGAAAATTCGGAAAAATTATAAATTCAAATTAGTAAAATAATTAACTGGTCAGAAGAATATTTATTTGAAGAGAGTTGATTAAATAAATTATTTAATTTGGATAAATATCAGCCTGAGGGTAAATATTTAGTTATAGGAATAAAAGATTAGTTGAGGATAAATAGAAAAGCTGAGTTATTATGGTGTAGTAATAAAGTAGTCTAACAAAATTGATAGGAAGTTTAATTAAATTGGTAGATTATTAAAAAAGAAAATATTAAAAAAGAAATTACTTTTTTTAGTAAAAATATTTGTAAATCTTTTTAAAAGGATGTAGAGGAATGTTCTTAAGGTCTTAAGGAGTTAAGGTATGATTTAGATTAAGTATGGTAGAGTTAGGGTTAGGGTTAGGGTTAGGATTAGGTTTTAGGTATTAGTATAAAAGTATTTTAATAGAAAGCAAGTAGCTCAAGTTAAAAACAAATCTTTGTAACGAATATCACTCATTTCAAATATTTTTTGTACTGGAAACAGAGATCTACAGGTAGCGTCAAGTGTGATACTACAAACTTCTACAGAGAAAGGTATAATGTAGTGCAAATTTTACCAAGATTATACTGAAATTACGTAATTTACACAGCCATATTGGAAAAAGATATGATTAGACCACGGCAAAAATGACATAGCCATTTTCATGACAAAAGAATCAGAGATACTCTGACACGGGCATTAAGATTAAAAATAGAAATAATGAACTGGAATTAAGTTTATCCACGGCATGATAGAAATGCCAAGGAAATTTGGAAAAACTATAAATCCAAATTAGTAAAATAATTAGCTGGTCGGAAGAATATTTATCTGAAGAGGGTTGGTTAAATAGATTATCTGGTCTGGATAAATATCAGTCCAAGGGTAAATATTTAGCCATAAAGATAAAAGATTAACTGAGGATAAATAGAAAAGTCGAGTTACCGTGACATAATAACTAAGTAGTCTAACCAAATTGATAGAGAGCCTAACCAAATTGGTAGATTACTAAAAAAGGAAATACTAAAAAAGGAATTACTTTTTTTAGTAAAAATACTTGTAGATCCTTTCAAAAGGGC
>CAJVPS010003128.1:0-10781 GCA_910591765.1 Ambispora leptoticha
TTATCTTCATTTTTTTTAGATATTAAATAATATTTATTTAAGATTTTTTTAATAAAATTATAATTATTTCAGATCTCAGAGCAAAGATATTTATATATCTTTGAGATTTTACAAGTTTCTATCTAAATTTATTTGCTACTTTAAATTATAATTACAAACTTTGGGGTAAAATATCAATAAATGAACAAGTAAAAATAAGAGATAAGATATATATAGTAGGTTAAATAATAATATAAATGATAAAATAAAATGAAAAGATAAGATATATGTTGATAAACTATTTCTAAAGTATTTCTGAACCATTATTGAACTGTTTGTGAACTGTTATTGATTTCAGGACTAATTATTCATTGATGATCTTAGAGTGTTGCAAAAATATTGCAAGAATATTACAAAAATATTGTTGAATTGTAATTGAATTCATAACTAATACATCAATTATATTATTTAAAATTACATGTCTTTTAAAGATCAATTAATTAGTCAAATTTTCCAAGTTTAAAAAATTATGAAATTAAAGAAATTTATGTTACTATGGTAATATTACTTATTTAATTAATATTAAAATAAATACATCAAATAATCTTTTAATGATTTTATGATTTTATCTTAAAGTAAAACTAAAGATTAATAAATAAAAATAAAATAAATATAAAAATTAGAAAAGATATCTATTATAAAAGAAAGATTCTTTATCAAGAATAAAGCTCTGAAGAAATTAAAATTAGAAAATAAAATAGTCAAATATTTATATTATAAATATTTTGTAAATAGTCAAACTATTTTTAAAGTTTAAGATAGAAATAAAACTAATTAATAATATTATTCTGATTATTTTACTTAATAATAACTCAAATTATTTGTTTGTAATTATTATGAACTTCAAAATAAAATAAGATACTTTCTTAAAACAATCTGGAAATATAATAAAATAAAATATTTTTATAATTATATTGAGTAATACATATATATATTTAATCATAATAATTAATAAAAGAATAATAAAACTATTAGAAAACTAGGAAGTAATAATAATTTATTAAATATTTATTAATAATATAATGAAATTAAAAAAGTAATACTTGTATAATATATTATTAATTATAATAAGAAAGAAAAAATATAGTATATTAATTATAATAACTCTAAAGAAGTATCAGCTCAAGAAATCTTTTTGGCTATTTATTAATAACTATTTTCTTTATAAAGAAAATAACTTAAGTATATTAATATGAAGCTCTATAATAAATATTTAATTTCTTCTGACTCTAATATTTATAATAATTATGTATAATTTAAATAAGTTAAAGAATTACTAAAAGAAAAGTATTTAGAATTAGAAAAGAAAGAGAAAGCTGAAGATAATAATTATAATTTTATTAAAAAAATCTTAAATAAATATTATTTAATATCTAAAAAAAATGAAGATAAAGTAAAAGAAAAAGAATTAGAACTTGAAGAATAATTAACAAACTTAATAATCAAAATTTATAATAATAAGAATAAAAAAAATGTCTGAATAAGCTCATGAGTATGATGTAGAATTTGATCTTAGATATCCTGAAAAAGAAGTAATTTTTGTTCAATCTTATTAAATTATTATAATTAATCTTTATCTGATAATTAAAGTTTCTGTAGAAATTATTTATTAATTAATATCTTAATTATCTTTGGTTAAGAAAGAAATTAAAGTGAAAGAATTATTAATGCTAAATATACTAGAAATATTAGAGTTCTTTTATATAATAACTTAAATGAATCTTATAAAATCTAATCTAATAAATAAATTACTTAAACAATTATTTTACAACTTATTCTAATTAAAGAAATGAATCTTGTAAATACTAAAGAAGAATTAGAAGAATTATTCATGAAACTCAAGAATTTAAATCAACTAAAAAAGATGAAATAGAAGTATACTTTTTAAATAAAGAAAAAATTAAAAAAGTAGTTAAACAAAGAGAGTTAATTATTAAACAACAAGATATTTTACATAATTTATTATAAGTTTATAAAGATATTTTTGTATCAGATTTAAATAAATTTGAATAAATTAATATAATTTATTACTTAATTAATATTAGAAATGAAAAGCCTATTTATCAAAAAACTTATAAAGTAACTATTTCTGATCAAGAATTTATTCATAATGAAATTTAATGAATATTAAATACAAATATCATTAAAAAATTCAATAATTTTTGGATTTTACCTATTATAATAGTAGCAAAAAAAATAGCAAGCAATAATTTTATATTGATTACAGAAAGCTTAATATTCTTACTAATAAAGATACCTATTTTTTATTACAAATTAATAAAATAATAAATAATCTTAAAGATACAAAATGATTTTTATTCATGAATCTTATCTCTAATTATTAGTAAATTAAAATAAAACTATTTAATATAAAAAAGATAACTTTTATTTCAAAAGAAGAATTATATAAATTCAAAATTATATCTTTTAAACTTTATAATACATCTATTACTTTTTAATAAGCTATAAATAGTATACTTGAAAATTATAATTGAAAATTTATTATAATCTATATTGATAATATAAATATATATTCAAAAACTTAGAAAAATATTTATCATATTTACAAAAAGTTTTTTAATAAATTAGAGAAGCTGAGTTGAAACTTGATTTAGAAAAATATAACTTTACTCAAAATAATTTATCTTTTCTAGAATATATTATTATTTAAAATAAAATTTTATCTAACTCTTCAACTATTCAATGAATTCAAAAGTTTTCTATATTAATAAATATTAAAAAGCTTAGATCATTCTTAGAACTAGCTAAATATTACAAAAAATTTGTTAAAGAATTCTCTCAGATAATAATACTCTTATTTAAACTTTTAAAAAATAATATTATTTTTATTTGAATTATAGATCAAGAAAATATATTTCAGATCCTAAAAGAAAAATTTATTACTATCCTAATTTTAATTTATTCTGACTTCATAAAGAAATTTTATTTTTATACTGATATTTTTGACTCTAGACTTGATATAATATTATTTTAAAAAGATAATAAAGAAAGAAAATAAGTAATAACTTATATAAGTATTTTACTTAAATCAGCAGAAAAGAATTATAGTATTACTGAAAAAGAAACTCTAGCTATAGTCTGAATTATTAGAATTATTTTTTTGGATCTTTCTTTGAAATTATTATTAATTACAATACACTTTAATAGTTATTTACTAAATAAGTTAATACTGAATTTTAAATCTTATAATGAATAATAATCATAATAAAATATAACTTTATTATTATCTATTAAGCTGGAAAAACTAATCAAAATACAGATATTCTCTTAAGAATATATTTACAAAAGTAGAATATCAGAACTTCTTCAATTAACAAAATATTTAAAATAATATTTACTGAATAACTAATTAAATAGATTATTCAAATCTGATTAACTCAACATTATAAATTTAACTATATATTATAACTTAATAAGATATTTAGAAAATAAAAGTTATCTTATAGGATATATTAAAAAATAACAAAAGAAAATTTATTAATAATTAAAATACTTTTTAATAATTAATGGAATATTTTATAAAAAGAATAGAAGAAAAAAATCTATCATATCACTTCAAATCTTGAAAAAAAATAAACTTAAAGCAGTAATAACTAGTATATATTTAGATTTACTTGCTAGATATTTGAATTTAATGAAACTTATTAATAAATAGTTATTAGATATTAATGAAATAAAATGAGAATAGATATAAAAAACTTTGTAAAACTTATCAAAAAACTGATAGACAAACTATAAAATAATTCTTATATTCTATTAAAGTTAAATAGTTTATTGATAGAATTATAATCAATCTTATTAAATCTTGCAAAGTAATCAAAAAAAGAAATAGATATATTACTATAGTAATAGATCTATTAATTAAATAGTCAAAAGCAAAAGTAATTCTAAATAAAGAAGCTAGTACTATTATCAAATTTATTTTTAAAAAAATAATTTATACATATAAATATTTAAAAGAATTATAATCTGATCAAGAAACTAAATTCATAAGTAATTGAAAAACTTATTACTTGATTTGAAATTAGATATAAGTTTTTATTACTATATCACTCATAAACTAATAGAATAATTTAATTAAACTTTATATGAAATACTTCAGAAATATTATATTGCATTAGATGAATAATGGAATATATATATATCATTAGCATTATTTATATATAGAACATTTTGAAATAATATTACTAAATATAAATCTTTCTTTTTAACCTATAGAAGAGATACTTAATTATCTATTAATTTGAAATATTCATTACTAATAAAAGATAATAAAAATGAAAAAAAATATTAAACCAAACATTCTCTTTAATTTATTATTTGTTAAATAATATTAATACCAAATCAAAAGATAATAATAACAAATAAAAAAAGATATAATTTAAAATTACAAAGAATTATATAATTTGAAATTAATAATAAAATTTTAGTATATAATATAAAATAATATATTATTTATAATAATAAATTTTAGTTATAATGAAATACAAAATAATTTTATATTTATAAAACTCTTGATAATAAAGCTTATAAATTATATAATTAATATGACTAATTATTATATAAAACTTTTAATGATACTTAACTGAAATATTATTATAATAAAAATAACTACTTTGAGTCAAGAATAATTATTGAATATATAGAAATATCATTAATAGAAGAAAATAATGAAAATTAAAATTCTAGTCTCATGATATTTATTTATTTACCTCTTAATTTTACATAAACTTTATTTAGTTATATATATGTAAATCTTGATTTTATTCAAAATATTATTATTCTTTATCAATAATTGAAAGATAATAAATTTTATGAAATTTTATAAATTAATAAAGATTAGTTAATACTTAAAAATAGTAATTAAAAAGTTATTTATAATCTTGTTACTGAATAATAATTCAACTTTAATATAAGTTTAGAAATATCTCAAGAACCAGAACTAATCATAGAAGAAACTTCAACTTAAATAGATAAATTATAGAATAAAATAAGAATAAAATGATTTATAAATATTATTAATATTAAAATTTCAAAAATAATAATTATAACTAATATTACTTATTAATTTTAATTTGAATAAAACTAGAAGATAAGAATTCAGATAATATTTAATGATATATTTAAAAATTATAATAATTAATCTGATAAATTATAATTCATTAAATATTATTATTTTGAATAATTATTAAAAGAAATTTCAAGATAGTATTTTCAAAAGTTAATAGAATTATAAAAAGAATTAGTATAATCAAAAGAAATAACTTTGATTAGAAGATATTTTCTTTTTAAAAATAAATTTATCAGTTATTATTGAAATATAAACTCAAAAAAACTTATAACTTTTAATAAATTACATATAATAATAAATAAAGTATTATTTAGTTATAACTAGTTATAACTCATAAAATTTTAGAGTTGTAATATATTGCAATAGATGATAAATAAGTATTATATATTTATTATATCATCTCTATCTGCTATATATAAAAAATGATAAAATCAAAAAATTTTGAAAAAAGTTTAATTAGTCTTACTAGAGCTTAATCTTACTTGAAGAGATTAAGTATTATAATAGTAATATTAATTTCTTTAATTTCATAATTTTTCAAACTTTAAATATTTGATCAATTAGTTGATCTTTTGAAATATATGATTTTGAATAATTTAATTAATATATCAATTATAAATTTAGTCACAATTTAATAATATTTTTATAATACTTTAGTAATATTTCAAGATTATAAATATATAAATAGCTTAAAAGTTAATAAAGATTTATTATATCAGAAAATTTTCAAGAGTACAATTTTGTACAGAACTTCAAATCCAAAATCTGTGCAAAATTTCAAATCTGGCAACAATTAGTAAAGAAAAAAAAATTAAAAAATCTGTGCAAATCTGTAATAAAATGTAGGTCTGCACAAATTTTTTAATTTTTTTTTAAAATTCTGCACAAAACTTTGCAATATCAGTTTCAAGTAGCAGTAATAATTTCAAGTAACTGTAGCAGTAACAATTTCAAGTAACTGTAGAATTTATAGATTAAATAATAGTAAAGATATTTATTTTATTATAAACTATATATATATATAATAAAATATAAATTTAAAGAAAACTATATTATATAAATTTGCGATCCAAGTTAATGATCTTTTGAATAAAAAATTAGTTTTTTTAAAGACTTCAAAAAAACAAATTGCAAAGAGTATTAAAGAAACTTATAAAATTATTATAGTCATCATCTTCCTCATCATCATTTTCTTCAATCATATTCTCAGCTCATGACTTTTGATATTTTTTCTTTATCACTTACTTTTTTTCTTTGATTTCTTTTTCCATTATCTCTACTATCATTTCTGATATTACTAGCTAGTTGTTTTCTATAGCTCACTAAATATTCATTATATAAATGATTTTTAATATAAACTTTAAGCAAATTCAAAGTATTACTTACTATAAATACATGTACATATCTTGCTATCAACCTATCTTTACATTTAATTCCTAAACTTGATGAACTGAAAAGAATGTCACAGATAACTAGGACAAATATGTAATATATCAATGGTAATGCTTTTCTTTTATATTTCTTAAATACTATGTAACTGATATTTGTAAGTAATTTATTATTTTGAAAGAGATTTTTATATGCAATTTGCATTTTCTTGCTCCTCTTCCACTTGGTGAGATGAATAGCAAATATATTATTATTAATTCTTACTAACTTTTTTTCATTGAATATTGAAAAGATGATATTTCAGATAGCAAAAGCGTACTTATTGCATTTACTACAATATTTTGCTCTTATCTAAAATTATCAAACAAAAATAATTAGTAAAAAATTTATAGATTTATATAATTTATGACAAATCTGATGAACATATTTCTTCGTAAATATAGATATTTATGCATTATGATCCAGACTATCAATATAATCTTTGATATTTTTCACCAAATATTTCTCTAATATTTGTCAATATTTCTTAGAAATTAGAAAAAGAATTGTAGAAATTAACTTCTTGATTATCTTCTTGTATGCTTGCTATATAGAATAATAGAAAAAAGAATTTTAGTAAATCTTGCAGATTGATTTTTGACTTTGAAAATAATTAAAGATAAGTACCTTCCAGAATGTTTTGAATAGTTTGTCAGTGATGACTAATTTTTTAATTAATTTGATTTGTTCTTGTACTTAATCATCTAAAAATTGATAGAGATGATATATATTATCAATTTTTTTATTTAGAATATTTATTATATGCTTGAATTCTTCATAAGTCAAAGACCTTTCATTATTTAATGCTTGAGTGGGTGGAAATTGAGTTGGTGATAAAGGATATCCAATATTATTAATCTTCATATTATCGTTAAATAATAAATGATTAGATGGAGCAAATTAATATGTAGAAGAATGAGATGATGAAAGAGAAGAAACTATGGTAAGATCTATGATTTCTTTATACTTACTTTTATCACCTATCATATGTAATAGAAAGAAATTAGCAAAAATATTTATTTATAATATTTCTGTATAGTTTTTTACAGACATCAGTTTATTAATCTGGTGAAGGTAAAGTAGCAGACAAAGTAGCAGACAAAGTAGCAGATAAAGTAGCAGGTGAAATAGTAGATGAAATAATAGATAAAAAAACAGATTGTGAAGATAAAGCAGCAGGTATAGGAGAAGATGAAGTTGATTATTGGGATTTTGGATCTATTAAAATAAGATTAAGAAATTTAATTAGGAAATTCTTATAATCTTTGCAGTCACAAAAAACTTTAAAAGATCTTGTCTACTTTTTATGACCATATGACTGAATAAATCTTTTGTTTGATTGGAAGTCTGCATTTCTAGTTATTCTGTATTGAATGATATTATATTAGTTAATTTTGAAGAATCACCTTTGGAAGATTTCTTAGATCATCTTGATGATCTGCAAAAATGTTTGGACATGATTATTAAAAAATAATAATAGTAAATAAAAAAGAAATACAGTAGTGAATGAAGTAATAAAAAAATAAAAAAGCGATCTATTATTTATATAATAGGTTACTATAACTACCATACTTTATTAGACTGTAAAAAAAATTGGTGACATACTTTATCTGTTCTTATCAATACTATATTAATGTTATATCAATATTATAATACTAGCCATTATCTATGTAACTTTAATGAATTATTAATATTTGTTATATAAAAAAAACTTATTTATTGATAATGATAATATTTCTAAAATACAAAAAATCTCCCTAAATGTATCACAAGAGATCCAGAGGTCAGTTTTTAAAATACATTTAAAAAGATTTTTATACTTGAAAATAAATCAAAATTTTATTTTTCTTCAATTAATATATAAATTTACTTAACTTCTGATAAAAATTTGTTATTCAATAACTAAATATCATTATTAAATTTGCAAATAGTATTTTACAACTTCCAGTAGACTAATATAGTATGCCAATGCAGTACATTGCAAAAGAAGAACTATTTCTTGATTAATAGATCATATCTTGTAAAGATCATAATCATCTCAGCTAATATAAAGACCAGAGCATGATGCAGATTTGTGAAATATACTGATTACAAGGTTATTTCTTCTGATAATATTAGTAGAATGTAATGAAATAAAGATATTATCTCTAAATATTGAAGAAAAAATGATATTACCTGTGGAAGTTGCTAAAGAAATAACATTATCTGTGGAAGTTATTGAAGAGATTTCAGAAAAAAGTTCTGAAAAATCACTACTAGTAGATACTAATACTAGCTTTAATTCTGAAAATCTTCAAAATACAACTTTGGATGATATTTTAGAGACTATCAAAGAAAAAATTGAACTGGAATGCTTAGCACAATGATCTAATGATATTTACTGTGACTTCATAGAATTGATAATAGAGAATAATATTTCAAACAAGATTAGAGATAAAATAATTAAATTCTTTAATAAGTATGATAATCTGGAAAAATTACCATTATTCAAATCCATAAAAAGTGGAAAAGATTATCTTAATCAAATAAAATCACCTTTGATCAACTTCAAAGAAAAGATTGTCAAAACTTTTTCTAACATTACTTTTACTCTTTATTATCATCTAATTTTTTGAGCTATCCAAATACTTCTATAATAACCAGAAATAACAGATAATTTTAACTAACAGAACGTTCTAAAAAAGGAGAAGATGATAAGTTTTCAATTACTATAATAACATTAATAAAATTAATAAATCAGTAAATATTAAGTAATTATCAGGAAGATGAAGTTAAAATAAGAGTATTCAGAGAATAGTATGAATATGATTGGTGATACAAGACTGAAAAAATACTTCCTCTATTATACTATCTATTTCAATTATTCTATATTTGGATACTACTACCTTCAATAGTCTTGGCAAGATATCAGAATATCCTGTATTTTTAACACTTGACAACTTCCCAAATTAGCTTTGAAATAAATCAAAAGCTAAAGTTCTTTTGGATTTTTTACTCAAAGTCCAAGACTTAATAATAAAAATTACTAAAGATTTTTGAAGCTTGCAACATGAAATGTATCACAAGTACTTTAAAATTATGCTTGGTTCTCTAATGGAAAAATCTAATAGATTGTAATTTGGAATATAGGAATGACCAGTAATTTTTATAGCACATATTTTAGTCTTTCTCACAGATATGCTTGAAGCTGATGATGTGATTGTAACATATAAATCAGCAAGATGCAAAATATCATATCACATCTACATGATTCTGTGGGATAATCTCAATAATATGAATCTTGTATCAGAGAATACGAATCTTAAAATACTAAAAAATATATGACAGATTATAAATAAAGATCAGGATAAGAATTTTTCCATATATAATATTGAAAATACATTCTAAAAGTTCTTATAAGCATTTGAATGCTAATTCTTCTGTGATTATTTTTAAATAATTTTGAGTTATAATTAAATTAAAATTATTAAATTATTATAGAAACTTAAATATTTATGAAGTTTACATATCTGATCATATGTATTATATTGATCTTGATCTCTTCAAATATTAATTAAACTTTACCCAAGATATTTTGAAAGAAGTTGGAGAAATAGAATTACTAAATAACTTTGATAGCCACCTCTATCAAATTTCTCACTTTTCTGAATTAAAACTATTTGATAAATTGGATCAAATAAAAGTAATAATAACTACAAATTATTGACATATCATAAAAATCACTCTTTTCATATTAGACAATATCTTTGATACATGGAATGATATAATTTGCAATAAATTCTGCATGCTTTATATAAAGTTTAGTAGGATATATATGATAAGTAGATGAGAGTTATTTACTGAAAATGATTTTAAAGAATTTGAGATAAAATAAAGCAAAATTAATTAAACTTTGAAGAACTAATAATGGACTTTGAAAATAGATACTGGTTCTTATTGCCAACTGGTCAACTGAATTTAAGAGAATCTTCTCATTACTATTTACTACAGAATATAGTTTTCCTAAATTATATAGTTGATACTACCACATGATTCTGATAATTCATAAATATAGTATCTTAAATAGTCTCTTGATGGAAATATACAAAATACTTTACAAGTCATATGTGAAAAATCCATACTGGTCATCAAATAGAAAAAATACCATATACAGTAGCGGTCAAAAGTAACTGACCCCTTTTAACTTAACATAATATAAAAAAATATTTTAAAGTTTCACCCA
>CAJVPS010003129.1:0-10779 GCA_910591765.1 Ambispora leptoticha
AAAAAGATTTAAAATAACTTGAAAAAAAATTCGGGTGTACGTATGCGAAAGAGAGGAATGGTTATAAATATTAATGAATGATGTCTTGATATCCTAAAAAGCTTCCCACACTCATATATGCTTTGATACGTTGTATCAGACAAAAAAAAACGCGTGGTAGCGTGTGTGTGACTCTATATTGTCATCATTCGTTAGACGTTAGAAAATTCAAATACAATTTGCTCATGTGACTGAAATATTTTAGACAATGTATCGGTTTGATATTTTTGAAGGAGAATCTCGAACAAAATAATAACTATGAGGGAAGATTTAATAATAATTCGTATGGGGCGAAAATACTTTTATAGACGCGTCGATTTTATTACTGATATTATACTAGATTACATTGTTTTGGCTCTACTAACTTTGGGGGAGGCAAACACTGTTAGTATCCTGTCTTATTCTTGATATCGCTTCTTACTGGTAAACAAAAATCGTCATTTTTTAAAAGATAAGGAAGTAATTATACTTCTTTTATTGTTAATGCTGCGAGGGGGTTTGGTTCAACAGTTTATATAATCTTTTTATATTCTATAATCTATAAAATATTATTATTAGTTTTTATAGTCAAATATTTATTTCTTTTCGTGGGCTCTATCTCCCTTTGGCCTGGGTTTATTAATAATAAAGCAAAGAATCTCTGAAATGGAACCGGGCAATTCTTCGAGATAAGGACGCCACAAAAAAAAAATATTTAGGTTTTTAAAAAGTTTGGTTAGCTCTGTTCTCATTTTTCACATGTTTAAGCATTTTGCAAGTTATTTTAAATTCAGCCAATTAAATTTTCTGATGGTAGAAATCTCTCTATCTTCGATCCTCTGAAATATTAATGGTAACTCTTATAAATATAAAATTTTCGAAATTATTCCGTGAATTTGAAATTTCCTAATTTTAGATCATCTCATAATGTATTAATTATTAAACAGGAATTTCCCTGTTTTTAATTGATGCCGTTTGAATGCCTAACCTGCTTAATTAAGTTTTTATTATTTTTTTTTTTTACAATTTGTGCTATTCCGCCAAATATAAAGAAAGATCGATAAATAGATCCGTGCTTTAGATAATAAAATCATTCATGTGTTGCAAATATAAATAATAATAAAATGATTGTGTGGAGTAGACTACCACTATGGATGTTATTACGTAGAACAAATGTTACAACTTGGTCAAAACAGGTAACTCTCAAATGTCAACATAATCACGTTCTCCTTTTTATATATTACATATTATTTTGGTTCTCTTTTTTTTTATTATTGTTTGTTGTTACGATGACGAAAAAAAATCTTTCGTAATAATCGGCAACAGTGATAATTAAATTTTTTGCAAAGGGTTTTTTATTATTGTCACTATATTAAATGATATATCTAATATATTATTTATTTATAATACTTTCCGCCTGCCCCTTGCCCTCCCGATCTATCTCTATATCTATTTACCTGATTATAATATAGATCCCCATTGATCCGTCTATATACTTGCCTTCCCCTTTCCTGCCTCTCCCTCCGTACAAGAGAGACATGTTTTTTTTTATTACGAGTTTAGATGTCTGTACAACTATCATCGATATATGCAGAATTCGAACACAAAAAGCGTGACTAATTTATTTATATTTGATATGATTTTCTTCAATTTCGTTTTAAAGGGATTTAGTTTAAGCTTTCCAAATTAAATATATCAAATATCAAAAAAAAAAAACAGTAATAACAATAATGCTAGGGAATTTAATAATGCCAGGGAATTTAATTTATTGTTGTATTTATTCATTCATTGTTTTGATGGAAATATAAATAAATATTAGCTCAACTAATATCTATAATATTATTTATTGTATTTATATTTTAAATGATTTTTTCCATTGTACTTCATGAATATCATATCATTATTATAAGATTATTTATATCCGTATATATTATATTTATTGTTATTGTTGGTGGGTTATAAAATTCCCCGTTTTTTATTCCTAAAAGGAAAGCGAAAAAAATTTTATTTATTTATTTATTTATTTGTAATAAACGCCCAATACTTTTCATATTTTTTTCAAATACCACTTATCATTGACCAACCCAATCGTCCCAATCTCTCGAAATAAATAGGTACCCGTCTCCTTTCCACTTTCAATTCCTCTTTTTCTTTCCTCCTCTTCCTCCTCCTACTATTTTACTATTTCTAAACTTCTTCCTTCTCTTTTTCTTTGCCTACGTTGTCTCGTCATCAACAACGTATAAATTAAATTCTATATTAAATTATAAATAAAAACACGAGCTCATACAAGCTTTTATTTATTTATTATTATAGCATCCAGCATTTCTCAGCATCTCAGCATCCCAGCATCATCATCATAATCAGCATTAAAACAAGCAACTTCAGTAGCTAACTAACCAGTTTAAAAGACAAACATCTTCCATTACAATTGCTCTCATCATAAATCATCATCAAGCATTATATTCATCTTCATCATCATTTAAACATTATTCTTTTTCACTTTTTCCTGGTCCTTTTTCATTATTATCCTCATATTAAAATCTCCATCATAATTTCTCATCATTTTTTAAATTTTATTTTTTTATTATTATTTTTTTCTTTATTTAATCTAAACATTATCATCGCGTGTCTGTGTGTATCTTAACATCGTCGTCGATAAGATAAAGGTTAATATATAATTTATTAATGCTGCACTTTATCATTATTAAGATAAAATAAAGAGATATGAACGTGAAAAATGCAAAAAAGAGTTGTTTGTGAGTCAAGATAAAAAGAGCGAAATACACATTTTCACACACGCTCGCTCACTCGCACTTTTTTTTTCATTTCGTCGTTTCTTATATTGCCACTTTTTGTATCTTCGCTCGTTTTTTTTGAATTTACATTAATCAATCAATTAATCAATAAATCAAATTACTAACTCGTTTTTTTTTTCCACTTTCCTTCCACAACATAATAAATAACTCCTCTCTCTGTATCTCTGCATAAACAAACACCAACCCTCACACAACAATTAAATCGACGACCACAATAAAAATTAAAAAAAAATAGGGTGCCTATTTTTATTATATTCCTTCCACATTTGCTATTTTTCTTTTCTCTTTTACTTCCACCCACTTTTCACCACTCGAATTACAACTCAACAACTGGCAGTAGAATCCCAGAAAACGTTCGCATTTCCGTCATTTCGACCACCCAGCATATATGTACATAGTAGCAGCCACATATTACTCATTATTTCATTGTTATAATTATTCTTCATTTTCATACACTTGTAGTAATATCGTTGGTGAAGAAAAACTTTTCTCTAGCATCTAAAAAACACACATTCTTGCCCCCTTTTTTCATAGCATCTCGAGCAACCTTTCTTACCCCAAGAAGAGAGGTTGTCTTCGCGTTTTCCCTCTGCTCGCTTGATCACTCCCCTTTTTTTACCCCCCCAAAAAATATAATTTACCTTGTTGTCTCTTTACACCACATAGAAACACAACATAAGTCACTGCGCAAATTCCCGAGATATTTTTTAATATCTTTGCTTATCAACATTATATAATTTATATATAAAGTATAGCATATTTTTTAATTCTGCATTATTATATTATTGTTCCTCTTTTGTAAATAACACATACATCAATAGTTCTCTTCATACTTTCTATATTCACTAAAAAAAATAATCCGCATTCTCACATCATCATCAACATATATCATAATCATTTTACACTAAATAGTTCATAATAAATAAATACACATACACTTAATATTAATCCCAGGAAAAAATGATCAACGAAGAAATATCAACAATTTTCGTGGTGGGATTCCCCGAGGATATGCAGGAACGAGAGTTTCAAAACATGTTTATCTTCTCTCCGGGATTCGAGGCTGCTACCCTCAAGGTACCTCATAAAGATTCGGCTTCCTCATCTGCGGGTGAAGAAAGTGATGAGGCGAATGGAAGTACCGGAAGTAGCAGTAGTGTTAATGGAAGTGGAATTAATTCGAGAAAACAGATTGTAAGTTTTTTTTTAATTAATATTTTTTCATATTTTTTTTTTGATTTTCAATTTATCAATGATCTTTTGTGATATGTGTAGATCGGATTTGCTAAATTCCGTACCAGAGATGAAGCTTTAAATGCACGAAACGTTCTTAGTGGAAAAAAGGTCGATGCAGAAAAAGGATCAGTTCTCAAAGCGGAAATGGCAAAAAAGAATTTACACAATAAACGCGGTCTTTCCAATGAATCACAAAACAACACCAGCAACAATAATAGTACCACTTCTCTTACTGCAACTTCCGTTGCTGCCGCTGCCGCCGCCGCATCTGTGTCTTCATATCCATTTATTCCCACAAAAAGACCTGGCAATATTAACACGCTATCATCTTCTTCATCGACTGCTGGTGGTAATAACTACGACTATCTGTATGGTGCTCCACCACTTCCCAGTGATTTATTATCACCACAAGATTACGGTGATTACGGATATGATTTATCAGATGTAAGTGTTTATACGCCGGATACACCCACAACTCCTATCTTTCCAAATGATAATTCTCCTTTTGCCACGGCCCGTGGCTCATTCGATGCTACAAATGGTGCTGGTGTTGTGCCTATCGGCGGTATGATTGGTTCTGCTGGTACTATTGGTCAACGTAGCAGTCTTATCGGTGGGAGTAGTGTTGGTGTTAATTGTAATTCTATTGGTGGTATTGGAGGCGGGTCTGCGGGGATTCGATATAAAAATCTCTTGGGCGATTGTGACGATCTAAACTACTTTAATTCGAAATCCACTCCTGTCGATATTTTATCTAATTCATTATCAACAAAGGTTTCCGCAAATGTATTTCATACTCCACTATTGGTGAATGATGGGCTCGCCAATCAAATGCAACATTTGAGTATGAATCCTACCGTATTACCTCCATCCGGGTTCTCTTCGTCGCCGCTCTCTATCCCTGGTTTTCGTCCTCCGAATCCAGCTGACCAAAATCCCCCGTGTAATACATTGTACGTTGGAAACTTACCAATGAATACTCTTGAAGATGAGTTGAAAGAAATGTTTTCAAAGTGTCCCGGATACAAGCGTATGTGTTTCCGCACCAAACAAAATGGTCCCATGTGTTTTGTTGAATTTGAAGATGTACACTATGCAACTCAAGCCATGGCTGAATTAAACGGCAATCTTCTCTCGAATTCGATCAAGGGTGGAATCAGATTGAGTTTCTCAAAGAATCCACTCGGTGTCCGAAGTAACAACAATAATAATCATAGTGGAGAACGGCGTGGAAGTAACTTTGGGTTAGAAAGACGTGACTCCACTTATAGTCTCTTATCGGATCGTGGTAATTCCAATTTTAATTTGGAGAGACGCGATTCGAATTATGGGCTTGAGCGGCGTGATTCTAATTACGGTCTTGAAAGACGTGACTCTGCGTTTAACACATTGTCGTCGTGTGACAGAAGAGAGTCGAGCTACGGATTAGAAAGACGTGATTCTTTGAGTTTCTCTAATTCTTTTGGCAATGGAGGCGCTGCGGCTGCTAGTCCGTTCATCTTCCCGGAACGATTTAATTTGGAGAGGCGTGATAGTAGTGGGTCATCGAGTCTTTTGTTGAATCCCGAACGGAGAGATTCCTATTTTACATCCGAAAGAAGGGAGTCGCTTTCCTTTGATCCACAGTTGGCTTAATCACCACACACACGCACATACAGAGGTACAATTTGTGCTGTCATTGGGCGGAAACTTCTAAAAGAACTCTAGTGTAAAATATAGTAAACTTGAGATGGATGAATCTCGTCAGTGCATAGAAAATTCATTTTCCATTCATAATTATCCCCCAAATACAGATTTACCCTCACTCAACTCATATATACACATCATACATACATAATACATAATTACAGCATACATTACAATTATATTCATATATATAAGAGACTCTTGATTTTCCTTTTTTTCTACTGTAATATTTTCTTCTTTTTTTAATTTGCACATATTCTTTTTTTCTTTACATTCTCACTCGCACCAATTCAAATCACTGGATGGACATTGAAAAAATATTTATTAATACTGCCAATTATACATCACTATTGATACTTATATTTTTATATACAAAAAATCTAATATAAATTCATCTTTTCAATCCCACCTCCATTATGTTAAAAAAAAATTATTCCTCTCGCTCACTCATCTAAAAAATACACATGCAAATATACATAAAAAAGTAACATTATTATTATCAATGCTTAATTAATTATCCATTTATTTCGTTATTATTACTACTAGATTTTTTTATTTTCAGCTATTATGATGAATTTTTATTTTTTGCTTTTTCTTTAAAAAATTCATTTTTTTGTAATTAATTTATTTTTTTATACACTCAAACATAAAAAATACATGGGGGTTTTAACAAACTAAACATTAAAATGACAATTTGTTGGTTTTATTTTTTTTTTATTTTGTACATCTGATAATATCTTGTAATTAATCATAATAAAACATTGTTAATGTATACAATCTAAAAAACTATTTTATTCGGTATATTCAAGAGTTAAAAGCCGGATAATTGACCGAGTAAAGCAATGACATCATCTTGTATGGAAAACATGACTTCTTAATCCCACGAGATAAAATCGTACATATATAGCATATATGGAAAATAACGAGACTTCCCAGTTCCATTCCGAATCTACGAACTTTTATTAGAAGCCATCTTAGAAACTCTGAGATACAGCCAATAAAAGGAACAGCTGATAAAGTGAATCGGGATAGCTCTATTGTCAAGTTAGCAGAAAAATAAGACATATAACATATGAAGCTATTGATATTTATTAATTTAATAATATGGGATATTAATACAAGTAATTGATATTTATTAATATAAGACATTCACTTCGAGAACTTTGAGACATGCCAAATTATCTCTAACCATTTTCGGATTGTCTCTTTCTAGTGTCTCACACCTCACACCAATTCACAAGATTTGTTATGTAACATCCGATAAAAGTTACAAAGTTGTCGATCAAGTTTCGTGTTTGTCAACAATCATTACTATAAATCAACTTTTCTTTGTGGTCCCCCACTTGTCTCAACAAACTTGTGCTCGACACATTAGTAACTTACGAATTTTGCTTGCACGTTATATATCTTGGCGATCGCCATAGGCAATTAGTTAGAATAAAGCTGACATTCTACCGGAATGTCTTTTATTCACGTTAATCCCAACAATAAACTAAGTGGCAATAAACCACGAGGTAATAACTTTTTTTAATTATTCAGGGCGAATGCTATTCTAGTTTTCGTGAGAAAACTTGACAAACTGAAAAACATTTACACAAAACTGTACGTTCTTTGTATAATTATTTGTCTAAAGGTGAATTTAATAGTTTATTAAATAATTGTCTAACACGATCTAGGAGGAAAACGTGTAATGAAGATTCATCCCACAGCGTCGGCAACTATGAATCAGCAGCAGCCTATAGTAGTTTTACTACAGCCACTAAATAACACATTCACCACGAAAAAGTTTGTCCTGTCGGATAAGGAGAAAGTAAAAATCGGTAGACAGACGAACGCCAAAACTACCCCGTCCGAGAACAATGGGTACTTTGATAGTAAAGTCTTGTCGAGAACACACGCTGAAGTCTGGAACGATCGTGGGAAGGTAAGACAGAGCTGAATGAATTTTGTTCTTTCGAATTTATAACTGACCTAATTCGTGAATATGAAAGGTTTATATCAAGGATTTGAAGTCTAGTAATGGCACTTTTGTGAACAATCATAGGCTGAGTCCAGAAGGTTCGGAAAGCGAGCCAAAGGAGCTTCATCATGAAGATATTTTGGTAAGTTGATAGATTAAACACGCAGGGTCACTTTCTTGTCATAAATTGACTTTTTTCTTGTTAATCTTGATAGGAGTTTGGGATCGATATCTTGGGAGATGATAATCACACGATAATGTATAAAAAAGTTTCAGCGAAAGTATTGACTAGTGGACTACCAATTGATCCTAACAATATATCAAGGTTTATATTATGTACATAAATGCATAAAAATTTATTTTGTCTCCTTTACGTTTTAATCGTTGATTACTGATTAGTCAATTTCTTTACACCTTGTATATATAGCGGTGATGATGTGAGTATATTGCTTAAATTATCATGCCCGTAAAAAAAATATTTTTATCTAACCGACTTCAATTTTTTACCAAATATTAGCAGCGAGGAGTAGGAGTCCAAAAGAATGGATCACTTGTGTCAATGATAAATTCTTCACTTGAGGTAAATATCGTTAAGCTTTTTCTTTCTAGTTATTGTCTACATGCATGAACTCTATTAATTTTTAATTCAACAGCGTGAAATTATGAATTCGCAAGAAACAAATCGTCTCTTGAAAAATATTAGAAATAAAATTGATGCATTTGGAGATAGACTGGCAGAGAAAAATGTAGAGGTAAGTTTTAAATAATTTACGCTTGACCGCCGAAGCTTTTTAATAATGTACTTACAATAGAAATATGCTTATGACTATGTAGGTAAAGACTGAAGAAGCTGCAGAGCTAAAAAGAAAACAGTCCTTGACCTCTCTCCTAAGCAATCAAGCAAAGTTATCTAATGATGGTGATAATGACAATGATATTATTAATAGCAGCAATAATAATAAAAATAGTAAGATTAATAACAATAATATTAATAAAAGTAACATTAATAAAGGGAAATCTAAGGAGAATTCTAAGTCACATGTAAAAAACATGTTGAATAGAACTCGATCCAATTCATTAGTTTCTAATGGAAAGCCTCCAATTCCTCCCGAAGATGACAATACTGCCACAATTATCAATGGAGAGCTTAATCCGTCACATAAATCTATACTGCTTAAAGCTGCGTCGAGTCGATCCAGTTTGAATTCTATAGATTTGGATAGTAAACTTCCAATTCCTATAGCTCAACATGACGATAACAAAGCCAATATTGTC
Organism: Ambispora leptoticha; assembly: GCA_910591765.1. Taxonomy (NCBI): domain Eukaryota; kingdom Fungi; phylum Glomeromycota; class Glomeromycetes; order Archaeosporales; family Ambisporaceae; genus Ambispora; species Ambispora leptoticha. The sequence continues at coordinate 8,995 of CAJVPS010003129.1, forward strand.
AATGGAAATGAAAATTCGGAAAGCAAATCTTTGTTGTCTAGACCTCGATCCAATTCGTTTGGCACAACTAGGATTCCCGTATTTTCGCAAGCTGGCAATAAAGATTCTGTACTTGTTGATAGTCATGGCGCTTCAGCAGCGAATACTAAGAGCAGACCTCGTTCAAATTCCGTAATTATGAACGGAAAATTCACATTGAAAAAAAATGACGGGGATAATAATAATACATCAATAATATCAATGAACCCATTGGTCGAGCTCAATAAAGATTCACTGAAACTAATTGAAAATGGTATCAACAATCCGAAAGTTTTGTCGGGTTCAGATGAAGAACCTATAATTGCTGCGTCATTATCCCAAGACGACGAAAAAATGACTTTTGTAGTTCATAAAAATGGCGGTCGCACCGAGTCACCTGATAAACTTGAAGATCGAGAAACCAGGACAAAAAAAATAATCGAAGATCAAACTAAAGGGGAAGCGGATATTCATTTTGAATCCGAGAATTTAACAAAACAAGATTCTCCTGATAAACACGAAATGAATATTTCAAAGTCAAATTCAAGGGACATTAACGAACAAGTTATTGCTTCAAAATCTATTGACGACCCTTCGAATACAAATAGTTCATCAATTATCTTAAAAGGGAAAGGAAAAGTCGAAGAGGTGCAATCTAATCTTTCAGAAAATTCTTACAATAATTCACCCATAAACTCGGTGATGACTATCCTACGAAACTCTGCATTAACACCTAACTTTGATAATGATGACTCGGTTGTAATATCAAAGGTTATAAATTCAATAATTACGCCAAATTTGCAAAATCCAGTTGATAAAGGTGCAATCATCATTAATTCTAAAGAAATAAAGCTTGATATTCGAGGATCACCGTCTTCACAACCACGTATCTCGAAGATTCCTCGAAGAAAATCAATTGAGTATTCTAAAGAAACGGCAAATGAATCACGTATCATCAATGATCACATACTTTTCAATGATAAATCAAGTTCAATGATACGCCGGCATTCTTTTGATTCGTCACACTCTGCGCAACCTAAAGACACGAGTTTTATTCCTCGACGTAACTCTTTGAATTCCCACTTAAACGTGCATAGCAGCAATAACAATAGTTCAGAATCGTCTTTTGATGTAAATTTTGTCAATTTTAAGAAAGAAACGAGACAACGATTGGCTGAAATAAAGCGTGCCGTTGACTCTGACGATAACAACAAAAAGATCGCTTCACTCAGCCGTGAACTAAAAACATCAACGATACGAGTTAACGATCTTTCAGTGAAATTAACAGAGATGGATAAACGATGTCAATCTTATGCGATACGCGAAAAAGAATTAAGAGAATCTCTCGACACTTTAAAAAAATCCTTTACGGAAATACAAGAATCTCGCAGTGAACTTGGATTGCGCCTTGAAAAAACCCAAAAAATGTTGATGGGTGTCATTATTGCCGTAATTTTCATGGGCTTCTTTTTCTTCCTTTTCTAAATAATCATCGTCGTTGCCATCACCATCATCTATTAAATCTTTAAATCATAATCAATAATAGCATTATTAATATCATCTTTATTTTTATTATTTGTAAATTTAATAATATATTTTTAATTACATGTAGTTATATCTAATGTGTGTTTTGAGCATAGCTAGTTTGACATTTAAATCTAACTCAAACAAAAATGTCTTGAGTGATTATACCCTTGAAATTGAATCCAATATGAATAAATAAAGTTAGTCTTTACTATGCATATCGTATCCCATATAGGTTCAAGT
>CAJVPS010003130.1:0-10778 GCA_910591765.1 Ambispora leptoticha
AAAAGTTTATTATCAATCTTACAAAAGAAGATGAAGAAGAGATTACTCATTCATCACAAATTAATTTTCAAAAAGAAAAAGAAGTTCTACCTCTTGATGTTAGGAAAGAATAGAAAATTTCTCACTTTACCACTTATCTTGGATACTATTGGAATGTAGATGAGGAACTATATCTACCTATGTCCTCTTGAAAATATATTAAATTAAAAGAAGGGGAATTTCTTTCTCATTTCCCGTAATATTTAAAAAGTCTGGCATCACTTTATGAAACATATAGCTCTGGCCCCAGTAATTATAATTCAACTTCAGAAAGTATCAGAACTAATTGATATTTAGAATACGAAGTTACTTAACTCACTGATTACCAATCAGATGATCAAGAATATAATGAAAGAAATAGTAACTTACCTTTTGTCCAAGAAATAAATAGAAGAAGTAACAAGAATACTAATAAAGAAATGACTAGCTAAAATTAGAATGTTACTAGCATTCCATGAATCACCACAGCTAGTAACAATAGAGAAAATGAAGAGAATGATGATATAATATTACAACTCTCTTTTACTCTCTTAGATTTTTGAAATTTCAAATTTCAAGAAAAGAAAACTTCACACATACACTCCAAATAGTCAACTAATAATCTCTCTCCTATTACAATAATATGACAATAATAATAGCAATGAGAACAAAACAGACAAAATAATAATACTTACTAGTTCAATAGCGAAATGAGTTTACAGGCTCCTAATAAAAAAAAGCAAAAAGCTAATAATCATAATGAAATAATATTCTTCTCTCCTTGAATTCAACAAAATATATAGGATAACTATATCATTAACAATATTAAAATGAATAATGAAGAAGCATAGTTTCATAATAAAAATAGAAGAAAAATCAACAGTAGAACAGTTAATAGACACAAAAATGAAATTAATTTAGAAAGTACTAATAGAAATTATATAGCTAAACAATCATCTGATATGATACAAGATTATATCAACTTCTGAATCTGTAGTGACATGGCCAAAATTATAGAATTACATATCCTAGCATGAAAATTAGATATGAAGATTAGCTCATATTACAATTCTATTTATCTGGAAAACTCTCTTATATATAATCTTTCTGGAAAATATATTAATCCAGAATTTTTGTAATCTAATTTAAATATATTACATTATTCTTTAATTTATCATATTTATCCTATATTACGCTTATTTATAGAATAATATTTATTATAAATAATTCTTTTATTTAATTATTTAATAGAATTTATTTTTTTATTATTTTTTTTATTTTATTTATTCAAACTCTTTATTAAAATACCATCAATATGCAAGCCAAGGGCAAAAGTCACCTTAAATAACATCATACTAAAAATAGTAACAGTAACTCTTTCCAACAGAAATGTAGACTTTGATATACTCTGAACTGACCAAGAAATAATTAGCGTAATAATAAGAACAGATTCAATTAGAGAGAAACTATTTCTTTACTATAAACTCAGTCATGTTATAACTGGAAATATATCATCATGGTATTGGAAGATTGTCAGTAGAACTAGTAGATTGTTTCAACATATCTCAGAACAATCAATACTAAGTTTAAGAAAGTTATCATCAACAAAACTTGAAAGAATGACAAATAATGACTTTGAAGAACTATTAAGCTTAGTAGAAATCTGACATTCAGCTTTAAATTTTATGGAGCAAAATGCTAATAAAGAAGATCCTATTATAATATAAACTTTTAATAGAAATTAGTTAATTATATTTATTGGTTACTTCATATCACAATTTGATTAAATAAATAATTCTTTATATCTTATTGAATATTAGCTTTAGAGAATATTATTTGTAGATATTTTTAGAAGATTTCATAAATATAATAATCATGGCAAAATTATTATAGCAAAATTAGTAAAACTATCATAGCAAAACTAATAATGCTATCATAATAAAATTAACATTATAATACTAGCTAAAATAATATTTAGATTATAGTAAAACTAGCATAAGTATCATAATAAAAGTATTATTCATATAATCTCTAAAATATATAAAAGTAATGTATCTTAGGAAGTTAATAAGACAGTCAGATAAGTCAATTAGCTCAGTTAATTAGTTATTTAGTTTAGTTTGAGTTTTATGAGTTTAGTTCTCAATTTGTATTTAAGTAGATTATAGTTTTAAGAGAATTCTAAGAAATTTCTCTTGTAGAATAGATCTTGATTAAGATTTATTATTTTATCTTGTTAATAAACTGAATATTATATCTGTCTTGAAAATATATTTTGGAATTGGATTATAATTCTAGTTAGTTATAATAAGAATACTATCATTATCTATCTTTAGATAAATCTTGAAATAATAGTATTTATATTCTTGTCAATAAATCTTAAAGACTCTTTCAAATATTATTTTAAGCATGTGATTACTTTTATCTTATGCTTTTATAATATTAGATTTAATACTTGTTCTCATAACAAACTTGCATTAAAAAGATAACATCTTTTTAATGCCCTCTCTGTGAAAAAATAATTCTATAGAATTATCAAATTTAACTCAAATCTAAATAAAGAATTCTCTGTGAATTAAATTAAAATTAGTAGAGAATCAAAAGCAACTGAAAAAATAATTTTGCAATATATCAAAGTGAATTCAATCAAAGAAATCAAAGTAGAAAGAGAAAGACTCTTTATTTAATTATTTACTAAGTTATAATTTGGAAATTATACTAAATCTGATCACTAAGTTATCTAGAAAAAATTCTACTATTTTTATTAAGTAATATATAGTAAAATCCAAATCAAGATAAGAAAAGATTTTGCAATCTTAATAGAAAAAGAAACTGACTTATCAGCAGAATATATACAAGCATATCTTTATAAATTGCAACAAGAAATATTTAAATTCAAAGATAAAAGAAGCAAATATTTGACAGAATAAAGACAAAAAAAGTAACAAGATATACCTGTAGAAATACCTAATCTGAGTCAATCAAAATCAAATAAAGAATGATTAAATATCTTATAATAGTTTGAAAAATATAATCCAGATATACTTGAATAGATATTAACACAATCATCACTCAATAAATATTTAGAAATACAACTAATTACTCAAGATATACCTGTTACTTTAATCTTTATTTTATCAATATTACTTGAAGAAGAAATGAGTAGAGATAAGAAAAATAAAATATCATCTTCATTAACTACTGATAATAGATTTGAAAATTTGATATATAGAATTAGAGTACTTATTATAGCTCTAAAAAGATCAAAGAAAGTCAATTATGTCAAAATTGTAAAATTTTATGATAATATTCAAGATCCAATTAGTTGACTATAAGATTTTGAGAATGTCTATATTGCTAATGATATTAGTAATGACAGAAAAATTCAGATAATAGGAGCTTATCTGAAAGGATCAGCTATCACCTGGTATACTAATAAAAAGTTACATAATTCAGAATGGTCAGAAATCTGAAGTTATAATAATAAAGCTAATTAAAATGCAAAAGAAGCTTTATTTATATACTAATTTGAAAAGCACTTTAGAAAGCATAATCAATTATATGAATGGTAATAATAGTTAAAATAAAGAAAATAATTATTTGGTAAAAGTACAGAATAATATATTGTAACTATCAGAGAATTAATTAGAAGAGTAAATTCAACTAATAACTATTCAGATTAATTTTATATATCTTACTTTATAGATAAACTCAGATCAGAAATTAAATTCTTTGTAAATCCAATCTGTCCTGCAATATTAGAAAAAGTAATTAATATAGCAATTGCTTATAGTTCTAACTTTCAATAATATAATACTATATTAAATAGCTTATCTTTCTTGCTAATATTATCTATAAATACTGGAATCAACAAATTAGCAGAACAAATTAAAAGTATCATTTCAAAATTAGAAAAGTTAACAATTGCTAATTAATATAATAGTTGCTTTAATAATAGAAATAATTTTATTAGATATAATAATTATAAAAGATTTAGTTATATTACAAATAAATGCAGAAATAGAAAAAATAATAATTATAATAATAATAATAATTTTAACAATAATAATAATTTTAACAATAATTTTAATAATAATAATTTTATTAATAATAATTCAAGAAATAATATCACCTGTTATAACTATGAAGATATTAGTCATATTACTAGTAGATACACTAGTTTAAAGAAAAATAAAAATAGTTAGGATAATAATAATTATAATAATAATAATAATAAAAGAAATAATAATAATAATAATAATAATAATAATAAACAGAATACTTATTTGAATACTGAAGAGCATTTAAACTCTTAAATATATCTTTGAAAGATGAAAGTATATTCATAACTAAAAAGTCTTCAATTAATAATGATTAGCTTAAGAAATTATTAATAGAAAATAAAAAAGAAAATTAACAGAATTAACAAGTATCTGTAGATATTATGTATATAAATAGACTTATCAATAATCAATCTTGCAAAATAATAATTGATAGTGATGCTGTGAGTAATATAATTGCTCAATAATTTTTGAGAAAAATTCAAAGATCTAGTATAGTAAATCTAATTGATATCAATGATCAAAAAGAAAAAGTGCTTGAAAAAGTAATTAACTTACTAGTTACTTTAAGAACAGAATTAATTAAGATTAAAGTATTAGTAATCATAAATAATAATTATAATCTCATACTAGAAAATAACTGGATTCATACTTATAAAACAATTACAAAGATCTATTATATTTTGAAAATCAAAAAAAAACAGATTGAAATATCTATTATCTATTTAGAAAAGTGTCATAAAATTGAAAAAGAAAATAATTTATATAATATTAATAAAGAAGTAGAACTTAAAATCTTTGACAATACTGATAAAGAAAAAAATATCAGAATGTACTTATAAAATAAATACTAATTTTGATCTAAAATATCCAAAATCAAAAGAACTTGTTATTTCATCACAAGAAATTATAATGATAGATTTATATATTATAATTAAAGTATTAAAAGAAACATTTTGTTAACTTACTTCTAGATTTTCTTTAACTTGCAAAGGAATAGAAATAAAAGTTAATATTATAAATACTAAATATACTAAAATATTAATTTATAATAATTCTAGTTAGTCATATATCATACAATTTGATAAGAAGATAGTGCAAGCAATATTTTTATTACTTATAAAGATCTCAAGAATTCAATCAGTATTAACTCATGAAAAACTTGAAAATTCAGAAAGAGATTAATAAGATTTTGGCTCAACTAGCAGATTTAAAGAAAAGAAATCTTTAATAGAAGAAGAAAGTAAAGATGAATATAAAAAAGATAATAATATTGATCAATTACTTTTAAATATTCAAGAAAGTCTAGATAAACAAATAAAAATACTAGATCTATAAGTAAAAGAATATCATACTCAACTAGGTAAAGAAAAATTCTTTCACTCAATATTTGAAGAGTTAAAAGAAATAAAGTTACTGGCTTAGATAAATATCCTTATGCTAATAATTACTTATCAACTGAATGTTATAAATATAATAAAGATGACTGGTATCATAAATAAATAAAACTAATATCAGAATTACTTTGTCAAATTAAAGAAGAAAGTTCTAATAAGAATAATCTAATATTAGAACAAAGCTAATAATTAAAAGAATTACTAGAAGAATACCAAGATTTTTTTGATGAAAAATCTGGAAAAACTATAATTATTTAATATAAGATTAATATAGAAACTGAAAAACTAATAGCTTTGAAACTATATTATAGATATTTAGCTATTAAAAAAGAATTTATAGAAGAAGAAATAGAGAAAATACTTCAGTAAAATATTATTTCATTATCAAATAGCCCATGATCTATATCTGTAGTAATGATCAAGAAAAAGAATGACAAATATGAATTTTGTATAGATTATTATTAACTAAATAAAATTATAAAAAGAAATTAATTTCCTTTACCTAGAATTGATAACTTACTTAATATATTTAATAAAACAAAATACTTCTCAATACTTGATTTAGCTTTTGAATATTAACAAGTAGAAGTAAAATCAGAAGATAAAAAGAAAATAGTTTTTATTATTACTAATGATTTATATAAATTTAATATTATACTTTTTGGATTAAATAACATATCAATTACTTTTTAATATTTAATAAATAAAATATTCAAGTTTTATCTTGAAAAGTTTATAGTTATTTATCTTGATAATATTAATATCTTTTCAAATACTTTTGAAAAGCATCTTATATATCTAAAATAAATATTTAGCAAGCTTAAAGAAAGTGATCTAAAACTTTAGCCAAGTAAATATCAATTTGATAAAATCACATTGTCTTTCTAGAATATATTATTAGCAAAGATAATTTGAAATCTAATCTAGCCAAAATTTCAGTCATAGAATAGTTTTCTAGACTAATAAATCTAACTATTTTAAGAGGATTTCTTGGCTTAATTTCATACTATAGATATTTTGTAAGGAACTTTGCAAAGATAGTAATATCTTTAAATCAATTAATAAGAAAGAATCAATCTTTTGAATGGTTTATTAAATATCAAGAAGCATTTGAAGAGCTGAAAAATAGATTAATTACTGTATCTATATTAATTTATCCAGATTTTGAAAAATCTTTCATTCTATATACTGATACTTCTAGTTTTGAATTAGAAGTAGTTTTGACATAAAAAGATGAAAAAAATAATAAATATGTAATTACTTATGCTAGTAAAAGAATAAATGAAACTGAGAAAAATTATTATGCAACTAAATTAGAATATTTAGCAGTAGATTGGACAATATAATTATTCAGATCATACTTATACTTTAATATTTCTTTCACCCTGGTAACTAATTATAATGCTTTGAAAAGTTTATTTAATAAACTAAAAATTTCTAGAAGATTTGCATACTGAATTTTGACTTTAGAGAACTATAACTTCAAAATTAAATATTGTAAAGACTGAATTCATTCTAATATAGATTTCTTATTTAGATACTTCTAACCAAAACTAACTTAAATACAAAAGAAATAAAGAAAATATATTATCAACTATTTAACAATAATTTAATATACTCTTATCTAATTATCCAACTTAAATATAATGGAATTACTTGAATATTCATAACTTACTACTTATTTAGATACTTTAGTTATATTAGAAGAAATATCAGAAAAAGATTAATAAAAGTTCAAAAACAAAGTAAAACTATACTTAGTAAAGAAAGAAATCTTATACAGATATAACAAGAAAGAATCAGATCAATCTTTGAAAATAATTAAAGTTAATGAAATAAAAGAAGTATTATTTAATAATTATATAGTAATATATATTAAATATTTTGATATTAAAATAATTTACCATAGAATCACTTAAAATTATTATTAGTCTAAGATATATTCTGATATTGAAAATTATATAAAAATATATAATATATGTCAATGCAAAGAAAAAATCAGAAGAAATAATATATTACATTTGTAAAAAGTAAAGAATTTTTTGAAAAGATAAGAATAATCTAATTGAATCACTAACATTAATAAAAGATAATTATAAGTATATAGTAATTACTATAGATTATTATATTAAATAGACAGAAGCAATATTAATCTTAAATAGTTTAGCAAAAGTAATAGTATCATTTCTATATGAAGATATTTTCTGTAGATATAGTTTTTCAAAAAAAATAATATTAAATAGAAAAATAACATTTACTAATAAATTGATAAAAGAATTATTTGAAAAATATTAGATCAAATATCATTTATTAATATCATATCATCCTTAAACTAATAGATTTGTAAAAAGATTGAATAAAATATTATGTGATACTATTAGAAAGTTAGTTCAACTATATGAAAAAGAATGAGATATATATATATTTTTAGCTTATAAAATAATAAGTCAAAGTTTAATAAAATTTACATCTTTTTATCTTACTTATAGTAAATAAGCTATTATCTTACTAGATCTTAAATTAAAACTAATTAATAATGAAGAAGATATTACTTCAAATAAATTGGTTAAAAGAGCCTATACTATTATAGATAGATTGGAATTAAACAGATCTATTACTCAAATAAATATATGAAAATCCTAACAAAAATAGAAAAAGACTTACTAACAAAATAAAAATTACTAATTTTTCTTTATTGAAGATAAAATCTTAATGAAGAGGATAGAAATTCAGTATTAGCATTATAAAAAATTTACTCAAAAATAGAAAGAACTATATTATATTCATTAAATTTTTAATAAAGATGCCTATAAATTAAGAATATTAGATAGTAAAATTCTTAAAAATTTTTATAATGATGATTATCTGAAACTTTATTTTGAGAATAATAGAATAGATTAGAATTTAAAATTATCATAGAAAATTAAATATTTCTAATTCTAGCAAATTAAACTTTGATACTGATAAGCCATAGCTTTTACTAATATAAAGAACTAATCAAATAAAAGTAGAACTCTATCAATTTTATAGTAAATCAAATAACCAATATGTCTGCTTAAGTCTTATCATCTTGTTAATAGAAGAATATTATTATCTTAAAAGCTATCATTCAAAGTGTATCACTCATGATCAACTTTTTAGAGTATTACATATTTACAACTTTAAATATTGGAATAACTTTTCTTATATCAGTTATTAATATTATCAATATCTAGAAGTTAAGAAAATTATTCTAACTAAAGATTAATTAGAATAATAATATCAAGATTACCAGTATAATTTACAAAACTGTTACTATTATTAATATAGAAATAGAAAAAGAATAAATTATAAAGACTATAGATTATGCTTTATCAGTAATAAAGAAGAAAAATTTATTATCAATCTTATAGAAAAAGATAAAGAAGAGATTACTTATTTATCATAATTTAATTTTCAAAAAGAAAAAGAAATTCTATCTCTTGATGCAAGAAAAGAATGAGAAATTCCTTACTTTATCACTTATCTTGATACTATTAGAATGAAGATGAGAACTATATCTTCTTATATTCTTTTGAGAACATATTGAATTAAAAGAAGAGAAGTTTCTTTCTCATTCCTTATAATATTTGAAAAGCCTGATATCACTTTATAAAATATATAGCTCTGGTTTCAGTAGTCATGATTTAATTTTGAAAGATAATAGAATCAATTGGTATTTAGAATATAAAGTTATTTAATTTATCAATTACTAGTCAAATAATCAAGAATATAATAAAAACAAAAATAACTTATCTTTTATTCAAGAAATAAGCAAGAAAAATAATAAGAATATCAACAAAGACATATATAATCAAGATTAGAATATAACTAATATTTTATAGACTGTAATAGCTAGCTAACAGAAATATAAAAAATAGAAAAAATAATGATATAATATCACAACTCTCTTTCACTCTCTCAAACTCTTAAAATTTTGAATTTTGAAAAAGAAAAGTGATTTACCAACACTTTTCAAGACCAGATAATAATCATTCATATTACCTCATAAAATAATAATAACAATAATAATATAGTAAATCTGAAACACAAATTAATACTTCTTAATTCAATAATAAAATAAACTTATTAGAGAATAATAAAAAAAAATATAAAAGGAATATTGATAACAAAATGATATTTTTATAAAAAAATTTCTGAAATAATCATGTCATCAATAATAATAAAATGGATAATAAAGAAGTATAATTTTACTATAAAAATAAAGAGAAAATTAATGGTAAAACAATAAATAAACACAAAAATCAAATTAATTTAGAAAGTATCAATAGAAATTGTATGACTGAATTATCATCTAATATGATACAAGATTATATCAATCTCTAAATCTGTAATAATATAGCTAAAATTATAGAATTACATATTATAATATAGAAATTAGACATGAAAATTAGCCTGCCATATAATTCTATTTGTCTAGAAAATTCTCTTTCTTATAATCTTTCTGAAAAATATATTAATTTAGTTTTTTGTAACCCAAATTAATCATATTATATTATTCTTTAATTTATTTTATTTATCTTGTATTATACTTATTTGTAAAATATTATCTATTATAAATAATCTCTTTTATTTAATTATTTAGTAGAATTTATTATTTTTTTTATTTATTCAAATTCTTTATTAAAATATTATCAATATGCAAACCAAGAGCAAAAATTATTTTGAAAGATATTAACTTAGAAATAGTTATCATAATATTATCTAATAAAAATATTAATTATAATATTACAAACTATACTCTAGAAGGTAGATTTTACTATGAATATAGTTTATAATAAGTTTTAAGGGTAAAGACTAAATTATTTATAAAGATTAAGAGGATAATAATTATTTTAAAAATTTTCTAGTACCAATACTTACAAGTATTATATTAATACAAGATAAAAATAAAGTAAAACAAAAATATAAAAATAAAGTTGTGATTATGAATATTAAACTAAAGAGTGATGTCAAAAACTAAGCAACAAATACTTAAAAATCAAGATAACAAATACCAAAATATAATAAATGCAAAAATAAATAATAATAAATACTAAACTAAGCTTTTATACATAGGAAAGCTTTAAGAATCTCCTAAATCAAATAAAATATACTTGGCTTATTTTAAGTGAAAAGCATCCACTATCTAAGTTTTTCAGGCAAGAAAAACTTGTAAATAACCAAAATATAATCTATTATGATAGAAGAGGTAAATAAAAGCAAGTTATCAAGGCAAAAATCAAAGAAAAATTACAAGATAAGTATAACTCAAGTATTTTCA